>JASCZW010008248.1:0-53198 GCA_034211315.2 Aedes japonicus | reverse complement strand
CAGAACTGGTTGCAAAAGAGTAGGTATCAATGTATTAAAATACTTTCACTTAAAAAAAAACAATTGAAAAAAAAAACTTTTTTGAGCTTATTAGTAAAACGATTGTGATTTGGAAACTAGGAGAATTTAAAACTAATACTTCATTTGATCAATTAAAAAAAAATATTGAAACACTATTTTTCAAATTATCATTAGTAAACGCGAGCAAGTTCCTTTAAATTCCACTAGAGAAAGCTTATCCTTGTTCGCTGGATTCTACAGACTTCTTCAGTCGAGTTTAAGTCGGCACTCTGACATCGAAGAAGTCTGTAAGTCTCAAACGAGATAGGCCCTATCTTGTCAAAAAGGTAAGCTTTCTAGTATAATTTAGCGAATTTGCCTCGCGTTTACAAATGGTGTGATCAAATGAAGGGTTAATTTTAAATTCCTTTAAGTTCCTCCTAGTCGGCAAAGGCGTAGATACAAATCCATACCATACTGGAGATGATTGGGTTCGATTCCCGGCCTAGTCTAGGAATTTTTCGTTAAAATTGTATGACTCCAATCGAAAGCTCTCAATAAAAAATTGTCGAAGTGCAATAAGAACACTAAGTTGAGAGAAAGCAATAAGCGAATTGTGAAAGCAGGAGATGTGAAGAAGATATCTCATTATCATTGAGGATGTTTGTTGGTCCAAAACATCATTTGTTAATTATCTGTGAAAAAACACCTGGTCTGGCAATAACGGAGTTGCCATTTGAGCGGCCAGTCATGCTCATAAATTGATTGGTTTTCTGAAAACTTTCACTGAAATTGAATACGTTGGTAACGGTTTTGATCGTACCGTGTGTTTACTAACAAGTGTTTTCGTAAATTATACGAAACATTCATATTTCCTGTTGTCTGACACAATGCTGGATAGGTTTTGCATTGATATTTTAAATAATGAACAGTGAAATCCATTCTAATAATCAAACAACCACTTTTCTGGTCTTTGAATTCCTATTGCTAATGTTATTGATGACGTCTATTAGGATCATTTGATTAGTAAGTATTTAATTTTCTTGAATCCAGGATTAAATAGTCGAAGCTAGTTGGTTCAAAATGCTTTCACGCTTACTGATTTGTTTTATCACAAAATTGAGATTTCGGTAAAATTGATGTTTAGTTAATTCGTTTCAAATAAATGTATATGGTGCTTTTAAAGTTGTATGCTCTATAAAAATTACGAACTATTTCGACATAGAATACAACGAATTAAGGTTATTTTTTACGTCTCAGCACAAATAAGACCTTGCACCTGTTGCTGCGATCGTCTAGACTTGCTGCACAAACAAGTGGATTCATTGAATTCCTGTTGCATTGCTAACTTAATAACATATGCATATTGAACATTAATACCAGTAATTTTCCGACACGGTGTCTTAAGGGATCCATTCATTAGCCACTCAAGATCAAATTTCCAATGAATATCGCCGAT
Source organism: Aedes japonicus (assembly GCA_034211315.2). Lineage (NCBI taxonomy): Eukaryota > Metazoa > Arthropoda > Insecta > Diptera > Culicidae > Aedes > Aedes japonicus. The sequence goes on along the minus strand of JASCZW010008248.1, from coordinate 51,739 downwards.
AAACGTCTCGAATATGTGACGGAACTTATCGGAGAGCCACTCGTTGACTTTGTTTACAAAACCGAGCAAGCACAATGCCGTCTTTGTTTGCCATTCGACTCAGACCCAGAACGATTCGATTGCGGCTTCACTTCTCTGTTCAGAAAAAAAAAAATGATAAATAATTGCTATCATCATTTATTTGCAATTATTAGCACGCCGTCATCATTCCTTCCTCCTTCTCGCTCACATTTCCATCAAAGTATGTCATATCTCCTACGCAGTACAAACAATACACAGCCACCTTATTGTCTCCGAAGGAAATGTCATCGTCATTGGCGAACGGGTTTAAAAATGCCTCAATCCATTACAGATTCTAGCTAAAACTGCATTTATTACTTAATTTGTCGTGTCCCAATTTGTAACCCCCTCATAATCAATTGTGGAACATTCTGAAATAAGTCAAGCCCATAAAAAACACCCACTTTTCCGGTTAAGTGTCAACTTAATTTAACAGAGTTTCTGCCTCTTTCGTACCCATCATTCGATCTTTATTTTTCAACCATCCGCTTCGGACACTATTTTAGGAAGTTTGTCACAATTTATTTGACGCAATGAAGTAATTACCACTCTCCGTCGTCATGGCTTGGTTGTGACCATATTTCAAGAATGCTATTATTATTTTTTATTCAATTGCATCACTGAATTTCTCCGTCACATAGAAGTGCAAATGATGGAATTCTTGAAGTACCATCACACCAGTCCGGAGTCAATGACAGCCACTCGGCAAAACGTGCACAATGAACTTTGCTGCTCTGTTTTCTTCGGGTCGCTGGAATTCTCCGGCCAACCATACATACAAAAACCCTTGTGCATAACGCGAACGCGCATTGCTTTTCCACACCATGCATCCGCGTCGTTCGACCGTCAGGCGGTAAAGTGTGTAATCAAGTTCCGGTTATCGAGGCTACTTCTTGCACTTGCACTTTCTACAGCCAACAGCGACAGTGTGTAGCAAGCCAAGCAAAAAACAATAAAATAAATATGTGCAGACAGTTCCAGCAAGCCATGAGTTTTATAAAACAAGCCAGACATGACATCCTACTCTGGAAAGCACAGACAAGCAGATGGGCATTCGTTTACTATAAGTTGCGCTTGCCTTTTTTGCGGCACTTTGGCAGTCCATTCATCGCGGTCGCTGCGTCAAGACGATACCGTTGGTTGGAACATATTTTGGCTGTCAAGTTTGCTTCATCAGAACAACGAGCCAACGAGCGCAAATCGTTCAATTTTCCACTAACTTTCTTCACTCCGGATAACGACAAATGACACAACGAAAATGAAAGGAAACAGTCGCTAAACTTGGCGTCAGTACTATTTTCCATTTCACAAAGAAAAAAAGTTCCAATCTCAGTTGAGTGTAGGACAGGAAGGCGGAGGAACATAACCTAAACAGCAAACCCACAAAACGAGAACGAGAGTGATGAGTGATGAAAAGTGGTGCAGCATGCCATGATGAAAGCGAAGCCTACAACTCTGCCTTGATGAGGCATACCCATTTGCCTAACGACGACGACGAGCCTACCCAAGGCCGCCGACAATTCCGTGCGCGAAGCCATTTAGTACTTGAATGCGAAGAGGATGGAAAACGATCTTCTCACACACATTTTCCCATCGCTTCTTCTCAAGATGTTTCACCGAAAAGATACTTGAGAATATTCATGAGCCCTAGAATCTGCTGCTTGAGGGAAGGGAAGAATATGGTGAATGTCGGAAAGACTTCAACTCGTTTTTCCCGAAAGTAATAAATGCCACACTGTACCGCTGAATGTACCTTCTTCTTAACGTCGTTTGAGATAAAAAAAAAAAAAAAGCATCGCGAAACAGTCAGTGTGCCATTATATAACGATAATAACACGCTATGAAGTGAGTGAACAAGTCGCGCGTAGAATTCTCCACGAGAGTTGCATTGAAGCGAAGTTCTCAGCGCATCACACTTTGCCGTTTTCCATGTTCCGTTGCGTTTTACTGGAAGAGAAAAGCATGACATTATCGTTTGTACATTTTCTTACTTTTCACTACTTGGCCTCATTGTAGATTTGAGCGGTGCATTATGTAACTTGTTCTTTGTGTGAAACAGTGTTACTGACATCCCCTGTTGGGATTGGGGCCGTGCCAAATACAGGAAGCCTACTATGGTTGCAAGGCTCGGTCGGAATCGTTGACCTGATTTCGAGGTAGGTCTCTGGTTTAGATGGCAAATGGATTTGTAATCACGGCAGACTTGATGGAGCCATGGATAAATATCAATGATACGTTCTTGAAGTGCTGTTTGACTGAAAAGGTCTTCGGAATTGTCTAAAAACGAATCACATTTACAGTCGGCTGATATTTATAACGGATTCCGATCATTCACTACATTGTAGAATATTTAAATTTTTTCTAACAGTTACTAACACTGATTTGTTTTTAATTCCCTAGCAGCGTTTCACTACCAGCTGTGATACAGTAGTAGTGATTGTAATACTATAACGACAATTACGAAACTTTGATTGATGGAAAATATATGGTTAGAGTAATTACAGGGTTAGAAGTAAATTTGAATTAGTATTCCTGTTTTTCATTTAAACCAGAGGCATCTCGTGATCAAAAGTTCTATCATTTCAACTAGTTTGATCAACAAAAAAACAGCGCTTAGTTAAGTGAATTTAATAATTAAACTTTAAGATCGTAGGGCAGAATGAATTGTCTGAAAATTCACTGAGAAATCAAAACAAGTTCTTAAACTGAAATGTTCAAATTGACTTGCCCATAGCTCAAAAGAGTTCCACGAACTCTTGGCTAATAGTTGTCAACGGAAAAGGGAGAAAGTGTAAATTTTCGATTAATACAATTTGGTGAGTTCATTCCAATTCATAAAAAAAGTTCACTTCAACGGTTGTTTTTCGTTGCCTGAACTATTTTCAATGCTGCATTAAAATAAACTTATTGCTGTCATTCAGTCAGACCTCAAATCTCAACTAATTGACTGCACAGAAAAAAATAATTAATTTTAACAAGCGCGTAAAATTTCGCCTCGTTTAATTCCAAGCCAAAGGAGGCGTAAACAATGTTTGCATACAACAATGTTTGCAATCTTTCATACAACAGGCTAGATTCAGGCGTTATCTGGCTTAAATTTACATGAAATATTCTATATTTGCCAAATCATTCCCTTTATGCGCATTACATAACGCAGAAAATTCAATGTTTTTTTTATCTGTGTGCCGTTCATGAAGAAGTGTTGAACAAGGTTGGATGACGCTTAAGCTTGCAGGTCAAACTTTAGTCAAACAGGAATGTGTGTGAGTCGATAAAAGTTTTTTATTAATAAGTCAAATTCTTTGTCCACTTTCAAGTTCAGCCGATACAGAACGCCGAGAAATATTCAGCTGCTTCCTTTACCGAATGAGAATTGCTGGGTCTTTCGTTTAACACCCATTATAAGATTTTGTACAGTCTTCTTGTCCACTTTATTCGCCGCAGAACGCCAGTTTGCCTTGAACTGTTTCTCACTCACAACAGCTTTTTGAGTCTTGACGATGGCCCAATATTGTTCGATTGAGTGGAGCTCTGGCGTGTTGGGTTTTTGTCTTTGGGCACCACTGGAACGTTGTTGGCCATTTTTCCGCAATGGCACGATGCCAAATCCGGCCAAAATAGAACGGAACGATTGTGTCGCTTCTGGCAAGGTAGACGTTTTTGTAGGCACGGTTCTGGTCGCAATGTAAGCGACGCTCTTCAAGCCACAGGTACAGATGGCTTGCCACACCAGATATTCCTTCGCGAACTTTGACAGTTTAATGTGCTTTAAAATATCTGCCACCTTTCGCCGTCCGGTTGCCGCATAAAATTCCAGTCCAGGATCCAGGAAGCTGTTAAAAGTCTGCCTGGACGTTCTGTACCATGCAATCAAACTTCGTTAGCATCGCCGTGTACAACTTCCGCGATCGTGCTTTGGTCGACGTGTTTTGTTTATCGTCGCCATTTGGAGTCACCACTTTCTTGTAAGTCGACAGTCAAGCTCGTTTTTTTAGCTCTATCCACGGCTGAAGGCGCCACTCCCAACTTCTTTGCAACATCTCGGGCGGAGAGGTTGAGGTTCCGCTCGGAAACAGCGGGCAACTCTTTTTGTTGTCACTGTGGCCTCCGGCTTTCGATTTCCCGATAAAGCTTTCCTGGTTGTCGACAAACGTTCACCGAGCACTTTTAATACGTTTGTAACAGTTGATTTAGCCACATTCAACAATTTCGCCAACTTGGCGTGAGAGTAGTTTGCCTTTTCGCCATGCACGTGCAAAATTTCAATGCGTTGCTTCTCTTCCTTCGACGACATTTTGATAACTGAAGTGCTAATCTCAAAATCAAAATAGAAGCATGATTTCTACACGCACACATATTCAAAATGAATGGTGTGCAAAATTTTGTAATGTACGATGAAAGGAAATGCGTCAAGTTTAAGCCGCCCAAATTTTGATCGAAACACCCTTTACATGAGTCTTCGACGAAAATCAATCCAGAAGTAAAATGCATGGATTTTGCCCCGGATATCGCCATTGCAGCATCTACTCTGGGTGAAATTGGTAGTTCATCACCCTTCTTTACATATAGCTACATATAGTAGCTCGTGATAACCTTTAAACGAAGCGACTATGACAGCATCGTTAATATTCTGCTGACCATTGATTTGGGATGAGATCCTTGACAAGGTAGATATCGACGTTACGGTTCAAACCTTCTTCAGTACTGTATCTCTGTTTGACTCGATCGTCATGTTCCAAAGAGGGCGGCTGCATATTCTGTACGTCTGCCGTGGCAAACCTCTAAAATTTAGGAGATATTCCAAGCAGAAAGGCCTGCGTCGCTCTGGAAGCACTATCTTCATTGATACAAGATTACAAGTCAGTTGCTTTGCTGACTACCGACCACGTATCCAAATAGAATTGAAATCTTATCCAAAGTCGTTCTGGAGATGAGTAAGCGAACAACGGAAAGAATCTGGACTTTCTTCATCGATGGAGTTTGGTGGCAGAACCTGGTTTAATACGTACGAAATATGTGAACTGGCCTCAGCGAAGTTTGCCAGTATCTTTCTAACGAGACCCTGACGTCACAACAGATCAACTCGGCAGCATAACATGTACCATTATTCAATGAATCGATGGACTCTTCAACGATTCAATGATCATGACAGCTATTGCCAACATGAAACCTACGAACTCCTTGGAGCAGACGGAATTTCTGCTGAGCTATTGAAGAAGGTTTGGCCGGAGTGTTCACATCGCTGCAACACGTATTCCTTCTTTCATTTGCCAGTGGAGTTTTTCCCGCTCAATGGAAATCCGCATTCAAGTTTCCCGGTGACAAATGCAACGTCCTAAGCTACCGTGGGATATCAGCATCGAATTCTATCTCCAAACTCTTCGAAAAAGTCGTTCTGATAACGATTTTCAATTACTGTAAGCAATACATCTTTGAGGCTCAACAAAGATTCATACCAAAGCGATTTATAACTACGAACCTTCTTCCATTCGCGACGTTCGCTTCGGATTGCATATCGCAGGGCTCACAAACTGACGCTATTTGTACATACCTCTCTGCTGCCTTCGATAAGGTCGACTACACCATTACGTTAGCCAACGGTTAGGATTTGGCGGATGATGGAATCGTACCATGTACACCGTCTCTTAGCAGTGAAGGTTGGGAGCTGCATCTTTGAGGAATCTATCCAGGTCTCTGGTCCGCTGATCTTTCTCATGTACTTCAACGATGTGAACTTTTCTCTGGGCGGGCCTCGTTTTTCCTTCGCTTTCGATTTGAAAATCGGCTATCGTATCAATAATGCTGACGACTTTCCTATCCTAAGGTCAGATGGCATACCAATCTTGGCCATCGGAGACCGGCTATTTTGCTGGATCCCGAAATGTTTCGCCAGAACGCCAGACGCAAGTATAGCTGCCGAAGACAGGGAAGGCACCAGGAGATCCATCAGCATACCGTCCGATATGCTTGTTGGATACGACGGATACGGTGCTGGAGAGGTAATTCCTCAACAGGTTGTAAAAGTACACGGTGATTACTGGAAAAAGGAAAGTCAACGGTGGTGCCATCATGTCCCTCGCCAGGACGCCAGAGGTAGCAATCAAACGTGAGAGGCAGTGAGTTCGCTACTGTGCAGTAGTCACCCAGGATGTGAGAAATGCGTTCAATAGCGCCAGTTGGGAGGCTATTGCCAACTCTTTCCAACGTCTCCTGGTTTTTGGGTACCACGTTACTGGATATAGGGCAACTACTTCCAGGATCTGGTACTGGCATACAACACTGCGGCGGGTCAGGAACGTGTTAAAGCCACCGCAGAAGTTCCGCAATGTATGACGAAGTGTTGAGGTTGAAGTTCTCTAACAGGGTAAAGATTGTCGGCTTCACGGACGACATCACCCTAGAAGTCTATTAAGAGTCCAAAGAAGAGGTGAAGTTAACGGCCACGCACTCCATTGACATTGTCGCTCCAGGAGGCTGGAGTTAGCCCATTACAAAACGGAGATTACTGTGATCAATAACAGAAAATCCAAGCAAAGAGCGACTATTAGTACAGGCAACTGCACCATCACCTCAAAGTGATCCCTGAGGTTATGATCGACAAGCTGTCTCTTTATCAGCCTAATCGACCACGCCTGCAGAGATAGTTTCTATGGCTATATCGGCATTATCCCGCATGATGTTGAATAGTTCAGCGCCACGAAGGAGCAAAGAAAGCTCCTAGCTACCCGAGCAGGACCGAATAACTCGATAACTGGCCTTGGTATTTATGAACTCAGATTAAGAGGTAAAATACCTGAGGATAATACCATAAAATTGTCCCCACAATGTTATGCGAATATCAAATTTAGGTAGAACAATACCAAAATAGGACCTCTATGGTATTCCCAGGTATCGAAAATAACAAGTTTTGGTATTCGAGAGATATTTTGCTTGCAATTCTTAGGTATTTTACTTAGGTATTTTACCTCTTAATCTGAGCTCCTTAATACCAAGGCCAGCTATCAAAGATCAAAATTAGGTATTCATATGTTGTTGTGTCTTGTTCGGGTAGCGTCGCTCTGCTCGTATTGAGGTATGGTGGGCCAGCACGGGCCACCGTCTTGATTACCAAGACCTTGGTAAGCTCGAAAGTACGCACAGGCTTATGTGTCTAAGAATGGTCAGCGCATACCGTGTCACGCGACACGGTCTGAGTCTTAGCGGGGATGATGCTTACCAACATCATTTTAAAAGAGGGCATAGAGTGCTTCGATCAACGTGATACGAAAGGTATCCGGAAAACCACTGGAGCTACAGCAATGGTCAAGTGGCAGTGGGAATGCAATAACTCCACCAAAGATTCATCTCACTAATCACGAAGATATCCGGATGAGTCGGTCAGCAATACGACGAAGTTATCTTTCACTTGACACAGATCCTGTCTGGCCATAGCTGCTTTAGGCAGTTTCTGCACAAGTACGGGCACGTCGGGCAGGTGCTTAAATCACAATTGAATGACGACCGCCCTGCCACGAAAACCCTGAAATCTTTTGGCGCTAAGCGTAACTTTATACAAAACCATCAAAAGTTATCAGGAGACGTCCTCTTTGGAGGACAGGAAAACGTCCGGTCCTCCAAGTTCGGTACGGACACAGCGAAACATCAAAATCGTAAGGTAGCGAAGGCGACGTAAAGGACGTCAGACCTGGACATTTTCTACGCATCGGCTCACAGTATAGTACGACGTGATCTTGAATTCAAGGCTTTTAAAAATCCAAGCAGAAGAGGTTGGATAGAGTAAAGGTGATATTTCGCGGCACGCTGGTCTTGAGTTCATTTTTTTCTTATGATAAACTGTTTGTCCTGGAGCAGCCTCACAGCGCACAAAAGATCGGGTATGGGTAGCAGCTAAGAGAAATCTTCCTCGATTTCAAAGTCCAGCTGCAGTGCTGGTTTGGGGCGCAATTTGCAAGCGAGGTAAACTATCGTTGGTTTTCATCGATATAGAGGTGAACTTTAATGTCGTGTATTATAAAACGAAAGTTTTAGAGAAAACTGTTACTCCCAACCTACGACAGCTCCATGGAGAAGATCATTATGTATTTCAGCAAGATGTAACGCCAGCTCACACGGCAAATATTGTCCAGGCCTGGTGTAGGGATAATTTGACGGATTTCTGCCAAGAATTAATGGCCTCCCAAGTCTCCGGATCTGTATCCCTTGGATTTTTTTTTTCGTTTGGTCCTACATGCTAACCAAACTGAAGGACTACAAAATTTGGAATTTGGACCAGTTCAATGTATTTATCCAAGAAAATTTGGAAGGATATGCCCCTTTGACAGTTTCGAAGAACGTTTGAGGTTCGTAAAGAAAGTTAAAGGACAAAACATGTGCAACTCAAATCGAGCAATCATAAAAAGCATCAGTAAATAAAAATTTAATTTAAAATTTCAATGTTTCGAAATCGAAATCTAGCAAGTTACTGCAGTTGACGGTTCAGGAGTCTTGATGGTTGCTACATAATTATTTCAGCAATCAGCTGTCAACTGACAATTTACCGGCAGTGTTTTGTTGACAAGAGCCATTTTGCGCTGGTCAAAATAAGTGCAACTTCTCGCTTTCTTGGACTTATTCCTCCAGAAGTGTTTAAAAAAAGGTGGAAAAGGTTTCGTTTGTTGACAAAAGTGTTACTTGCGTACCTACCATAACAAGGTAAATATTGCATGATAAACATTGAGAAAGGTCAATACTCATGTTTTCCTTATATTTATGTTATGAGACACTGAAATGGCTCCTGACAGCCTTGAATTGGAACTACGAAAGAAAATAATCGATAATTACAAGAGCGAAATGTCACAAAAAACGATTTGTGACAAATACCAGGTGCAAAAATGGATTGTTTCGAGACTGTGCTCAAAATTTCGTTCAACCGGGAATATTTCTGTGGACAATACACGGAAAAAAATCCGTGCCCGGATCCGTGAACTGCAGTCATGAATTCGAGAACAAGCAAAAATACACCGTGAACTGAATCACGTAATCATGAACTAAATCACGTTTTTAGGTAAAAATCCTGAAAACGTGAACTAGTTCACGGTCCGTTTTCATTTTCGTGAACGCTTTTGTTTCTGTGTATACGTGGAAAACCACGGTCCACCACGTCAAGAGAGGACTTTATAATCGGCATATGCATTAAGAAGGATCCTTCCAAATCTCCCTTCAAGCTGCAAACGGATTTACAGTTATCTGAATGGGACCGGACAATCAGACGACGTGCCGTCGAAGCCGGATTATTCTCTCAACGCCCTGCGAAGAAACATCTGATTTCACTTAGGAACCAGAAGAAAAGACTCCTGTTTGCTCAATCTCATATTGGCTGGGATGTGCAGAAATGGTGGACGGTTCTGTTCAGTTATGAGTCGAAGTTCAACATCTTTGGAAGCAACGGGATTTTCCGTGTACGTCAACCGACTGGAAAACGCTTAGATTCACGGTACTGCCAGAAGACGTGAAGCATGGCGGAGGCAATGTGATGGTCTGGGGATGTTTTTCTGCGAACGGCTTTAATCCAATTCATCGAATCGATGGAATCGTGGACCGTTTCATGTACAATAACATCATGAAAGATGTTACGCTGCCTTATGCTGAATGGAATACGCAATTAAAATGGATATTCCAACAAGAGAACGACCCCAAGCACACCGCCAAAGTGGTCAAACAATGGTTTCGGGATAACCAAATAATGATGATGGACAGGCCGCCACAAACTCCGGATCTAAACCCTAACGAAAACCTGTGGGAGATCGCGAATCAGCGAATTGATCGTGAAGGTATTCGGAATAAGGATCAGTTGTTTGCACAAATTCAAAAGGCTTGGGCAGGAATTCCACAAAACTTCATTGACCACCTGATGGAGTCTATGCTTCGCAGATGCAAGGCCGTAATTGAAAATAAAGGATTCGCTACGAAATATTGAAAGCCCAATTGAATTTGGTAAACAACCCGCGAAGTTGCACTTGTTTTGTCCAGGAGGAAAACATTGACTATATTTATATTTTTTAGTTTTTCATGAATTGTATGAATAATGATTTTTTCTGTTAAAATAAACATGAAAAGTGCTGTTTCTACAAATTAAACAACATTTTTCTTCCAATTGACTTTTTATAAACCTTCAATGTAGAGTTTCATGATTGGGATTGACTGGTTGCAAATATTTTGTCCAATACTGTACATAAAGAGTACTTTCCATAAAATATATCAAATAATTCAAAATATAGCGTCTGCGTTATTTCAATGCATTTTGATAGTTTTGATCCGAATTTATTGATTACAGTGTACATTCTCAAGAATTTCCTTGAAACCTTTTACTCACAGAAGCGAATTCACGACGAGTAAATATATTCCAAATAAACAGCATGCAAAGCCATTTCTACTGAGATGACTAACAGTGTCTACTAATGCTATGAGTCACGAAACGATCAAACCTCTCAACATATTTCCGTCGTTGTAAATCGAAATGTATGGAAAGAGGAGCGCTACGGTAACATTAGCATTCAATGAATGCCAAATGCCAATCTTTTTCGGTTGATCAGCCATATTGTTTGACCGATTGAACTTGCTTTCGTTCGCCGATAACTACTGTTTCCAAGAAAGGAATTCGACGCTCGCATACCATACGCTTTTTCTTGATTGTGTTTAATTACCCAGGCTCATTGATAAGACCAATCCGGGAACGGTTGGTCGGATTTGCAACGAAATGATTCGATTCCGGCACATTCCAAAGCTTCGATCGTTCAGCCAGCTATCCATAGAATATTGGGAAATGTTGTTGACCTGTGTTGTACGATAATTGGTATCAGACATTCTATCACGCTAATCTGTCGCGCCAACTGAGCCGCCCTTTGCTTCCGAAGATGTGACTTTGTTCAATTTAATTGTCTGAATACCAAATTCCAACCCATCCCATTCAACGATTCTCTCTCGATCGTTTCACAGCGATCACGCAACAATCCATCAAAGAACGCAATTAAAGTACGGCGATTGCCGCTGCGATATGCTCTTACAGCCGATTGGTAGCGAGCGTTTTACCAGCGAGTTTTGAGACGGATGACTAACTAACTCCGGCACAAGCCAATCCTTCGGGCCTTATCTTTCGCAAGCTTGTTTTCCTCTTCTTAGCAGTCGAAGACTGCAAAGCTCTCGTGCCGCGAAACCCACATTTAGCACAAAACAAAAACATGACTGTAAACAGTAAATCATCATCATCATCATCATCGTCATCGCCGCCGTCATTGATGGACCAGGTTGGTGACGAAGATCATTATCAATTCCAGTCACATAACCGCTCATCGCAACTTCGCAACGACGAACTTATCTACCACTAATACCACGGAAGATTATATAGCAATTCTACAGTGAAGTGAACAGGAGACGCATGGCGTTGCCCGCAGCCACCGCGATGTCACATGAGTGCATTTAAACCGCACTGAGTTTGTATTGGCAACTGACAAGACGACGCATACTAGTAGTGGTCGTTATTAGTCGCGATCGGAATGTAGACAGCGGGAAAAAATCGCAACTTGTCTACCAGTTAAATCACTTTTGCCACCTTGAAACTGGAATCGCACACATAGAGAGAGAGAGAGACATACAAGCACTCGTTTATTACCCGATCGGTAAAAAACTTCTACCGCATCGCAGTAGAGGGCATTGAAATGTGATACATCCACGGCTAACCTGATCGTGAGATCCCGATGAATAAAAAATAAAAAACGAATGTATGTATTTGGAACACAAGCAAATAAACAAACAAATATTTGTAGGAGCTGCAGTTTGATTATGCTTCCCTCTTCGTCGGCTATGTTCGGTTGAAAAGTGGGAAATAAGGACCATTTCCGGTAGTCAACAGAACCAGTTCGAACGAAAGCAAATAGATATGTAGATTGCCGAATTTGGGTTAGTAGTGAAAACCTGAACCCCTAATCGGAAGTCCCCGCATTCTTGGGATGGTTTGTTTTTGTTTTGCTCAACCCAAGGGGTAGATATGTGTATAACTCTATTTCCATGCAAACGCAACCAGCGAGGGTAAACAAGGGCAAGCAACAGGGAGGTAAAGTAATATTAGCCCACACGCACGAATCTAAAGGAACACGCTGGAGGTCGGTCGAAACTGAAACCCTTATCAGTAGCCTGTGTTGATTAATTTACCCAATTTTTTTCTTTTCAGTTTGTTGTTTACTCGGGTGAACCCACGTCTACTCGTCTGGCAATTGGGATATCTAGCCAAGGGTGGTGCTAAAACTCAATCAAAATCACATTCATTGTTTCAATGTTGCCACCGAGTTTGCGGTCATCGTTCGATGGAAATCATTAGACTCTATTGGCGAGTAGGTTTCCTTCCTGAGAGACATCCGTCCGTCCGACAGCAAATGTGCAAAAAGGTCCGCTTGTATCTCTACCGTACATTGTGAAACCCGACTACTCGCTTCGCTCACTCACGGCCAGGGTAGTAATTTGCCTTGACGGATTTATACGTGATTTAATTGTCTGCGGTATGTCGTGCAAATTGTCGATTCGCTACACGGTTGCTTGGTATGTATCCTACACTTGTGGATTTACATTCATTGAAGGTGAACTTTCTGGAAGATGACAACCTCGGTTAAACTGCTTTGGGAATTTCCGTCGACGATAGATCATCTCCGACGAATGATCACTAGGCGGCTCGGTTGAAGAAAGTTTGTAAAAGAATTCATTCATAGCAGCAAGTTTATAATTTGGAACACGTTTCTTCGAACTGCCAGTAGAAGGTACGGAAGGCGGCTTCTTTTTACATAGGCATTTACAAGCAAGAGGTTGATTCATTGCTGGGAATGTCATGGTTACCAGCAACAACTCAGAAATGTTGTCTCTGCAGTTGGTTCTTAAAAAACGTGTTGTAATTTTTTTTATCATTTTGTGTATTTTAGAAGCTTTACTTAATCGATCAACTAGATTAACAGACAAATCATTAAGTAGAATGGCTTTATTCTTTGTCAATAACTAATTTTGTTCCTAAAAACTCACGAAAATGTCAACATTTTCACTTTTTTAAAAACAATTTAAAAAAAAAGCAATTGTAATTGGAAAGCTAGAATATTAAAAAAAAAAAACACTTCACTTGATCACTTTAAAAATATAAAATAAACAAAAAACGTAAACTATCACTAGGAAACGTGAGCGAATTCCTTTAAATTTCACTAGAAAAAGCTATCGTTTGAGAGATATAGACTGTCCCGAAAAATATAAATACACTTTCTTTTTCAAAAGACCACACTGTGATTTTTGATTATTTTATTTTCAAACAAAGTGAATAAAAATGTTTTCTTTCCATCTTCATTTAAATTTGCTGGATTTTTCGTCTGGTAGGCAAGTTTTCGAACTTTTCCCTAAACCCTTTCTTTCGTCAAAGCCCAGAAAGTTTCGATAGGGCGAATCTCTGGGCAGTTTGGTGGATTCATCTCCTTTGGTACAAATTCGACATTGTTCCTTTAGTACCACTCTAAAGTTCTGTCCAGATAGAATCCGGAATCACTTATTGTCTTGCAGCGGCACGGAAAGTGACCGCTGCAAGAATTCTTTTACAGCGATTTGTTTACCTGGGCGCCCATTTTCTGTGGTATAAATAACGGTGTTTCGTGCAGTGAGTCAAAAGTTATTCCAGATGGAAGCCGAGAGGAGAGAAAAAAAATCCAACGTGGTCCGCATTAAAAATCGCAAAAACGTTGCAAATCGCCAAATCAACCGTGTATGATGTGCTCAAACGTTTCAGGGAGCGCAAGAGTGTGGATCGAGTGCCTCAAGGTAAGCGTCATAGTAGAACATATGACCGAAGGCTGAACCAAAAGGTGTTGAGAACCGTCAGAGCAAACCCTGGGCTATCAGATAACGAAATCGCACAAAAAATACACTGCTGCTTGCAGTACCGTTCGAAGAATTCGTTTGCGGCCAGGATATCGTTCTTATCGAGCCAGCAAGCAACCAAACAAAACTTTGAAGCATAGTTTCGTCACCAAAACTCGAGCTCGGAAATTGTACCAGCAGGTTTTGACGAAGTACCAAAGATGCCTGCTCATCGACGATGAAACCTACGTCAAAATGGATTTCGGACAGCTTCCTGGCCGAACATTCTACACGGCAACGGCACGAGGAGATGTTCCTGCGAAGTTTAAGTTTGCTTTGGCAAGGAATATGCAGCTGCGGAGCCAAGACCAAAGTGTTCGTGACGAATAAGACGATGGACTCGAAGCTGTATAAGGAAGAATGCCTCAAAAACCGCGTACTACCTTTCATTAACGCCCATAAAGGTCCCGTGAAGTTTTGGCCAGATTTGGCGAGTTGCCACTACAGCCGGGAAGTCATCCTGTGGTACAGCGATAATAACGTAGATTTCATCGATAAAAACATAAACCCACCCAACTGCCCGCAGTTTCGGCCCATCGAGAGATTTTAGGCAATAACGAAGCGGAAGCTTAAGAAAAGTGCAAAAACGGCTCGGGACGTGAATCAGATGACCAAAATGTGGAACAAATGTGCCAAGGAAGTTGACTCCGGAGGTTTGCAAGCGTTTGATGGGAGGAATAACCAAGAAAGTGCTAATTTTCATTAGAAACGAAGAGAAATGATTTGTATTGATATTTTTTACTTTAAGTACAGCGAATTACCATTTGATGTATTAAACTTATTTTTACGTCAATCCGTTACAGAGATACAGTTGATTTATCTTGCCGGATTCTAAATGGAAATAGCTTTAGTGCATATTTAGTAATATAGTAGTAACGGCAGGAAGCAAGATCAGGCCAAAAGATTGTAGGCTTGTTATGCTGTTTGATCAAAGGTCGCAACCTTTCTTACAGACACTCCTTCACGTAGATTTGACCGTATATTGTGTCTGTCGTAATGAATGGACGAGATATTTTTCCACATCCGTATATGGCCTGCCACACCATTACCTTCTTGCCAAATTTTTCGGTTTAAATGACTTTCACTGATCCAGGAACATCCTTAGCCCTCGGCGAGGTATAAAACTGTGGTCCCGCCATAGTTTTATAATCGAATTTTATGTAGGCTTCATTGTCCATGATAACACAGCCCGATGTTTTTGGTCAGCAGTTTGTCGTACAGCTTTCGAGCCCTCGGTTTCACAGATTCAGCCTGTTTGCTGCTTCTGCTTTCGACAAGTGTGCAGGCCTATTCTCTGCTTGGCATTCCGTCTCGTCTCGGAGAATCTAAGAAAAAGCACTGTTGTTGATACATCCGTAATGCGGTTTGAACTGCTCCCCGACGCTCACACCTTCTTCATTGTCCAGTTTTCTGATCGAAAGACCACTGACGATACACTTTTTGTGCACAATCCAGTTTCTTTGTTCACTAGAATGACCACGCATTTCCAAACTTCCGGATGCAAAATTGAAACAAATTACAACATTGATTGAATTTGGTTAATCATTAGTGTATTTTTAATTATCGGAACAGTCTATAGGCCTCTTGAAAATAACGAAAATATAAGGTGATATAATTTACTCTGCAAAACGAAATTATAAGAATTTTGTTTTGTAGAGTGAATTTACTAAATGCCAAGAATTTTCCTATCACAGACTTCCTATGTAAGTAAGGGAGATCTCATGTGCTGCAGTGAACGAAATAAATAAATAAATAGCTCGTCAACCGCTTAGTTTGTATCTTTTTCTTCTTATAGAAGGCCAGTCAACGTGAGTGGCAGGTTCAAAATTTGGTTTTGTGAAGTCATGTGCCTACTCAAGCGCATAATCTGTAGGACGGGATCTCTAGGTATCAATTATAACCGAATACTCAATAGCAGTGTGGAATTGTTCATTTTTCGATAGGGGGTTTACTGCTTTGTCAACATTGAAATTGACTGAGTAATTTGAGAATAGAAAATCAAAAAAAAAACAACTAAGCTCATTCCGAATTGGATTATCTTGATATTACCCTAACTGACAATATCTATCAAAAATTAGCTGCAGAGTCTCACTATCTCGTTATATCAACAGATCAAATTGTCTTATATTTCTTCCTAGAAATCTTCAGAGACATCTAAGCATCATAAAGAAAGAATCGTAACAAGGACTCACACAGAATTCTTACAGAATCCCAAAATAGAATGACAGAAATTTCTTGAGTGCTGAAAAGGCCACATACAGAATATCTTGCAAGATTTGCTGTTCATCCTGAGTAGAATATACAGTAAATGGGAATCATTCAATCGGAATCATTGATAAGAAAACGCAAAAAAAAATCGCTGGTTACAATCAGAGTCACGAGTGAGAAACGTTCGGCGGCGGTTGTGTATTAAAGGAAAGCAAAGCGGTTGGTCCCGGCCCAGGTCCCTTGTAGCACACTTGTTGCTATTCAGTTGAGATAACATGAATATGACTTGCTAAGTCATAAACAAGTTACTACAACTAATTGTGATCGTAGTGTGCTGCTTGGGGTGTTGATGGGTTCAATGTGTAGGATTCAAGTTATCTCCTTGATGTGACGAACGATCCCAAGAGGCTGAAACCATGAAGAAGAAGGTAAATTATTCTCGTTTGCTTTTTTAAACGACGTTCTTTCGGAACAAAATCCGATTATAGAGAAAACGGGATCCTAGTAGAAATTGCTCAGATTGACGATAATAGTCTAAAGATTATATGATATTTCCTAAGACCATACGCTCAGAGTTAATAGAATATGAAGACAATTTGCTTAAATGCCCAACATTTTCTTGATTAAAAAAATATTTAACTTAATTTTCAAAAGACTGAACAAAATGAGCTCACAATTCTTAGAGAGATTCGCAGCAACATCTGCGCATAATCAATTTTCCCCGAACTTTCCAAGACAATCTGATCCACCTCCTTGAGATGAGTGACCCTAATAGCATCGTTACTGTTGGTTTAAATTGGCCATGATTTGATTTAACGCTTGCATTTAAAAAGAGAGACAATTTTCGATTAGATTGAAAAAGAAAACAATAGAAGGTATCAAAACAAAACAACGTTTCATTGATTTCTGTATTAATTTAAGATTTTACAAAAATGATTACACTCCCTGTCCGACGGCCTTACGGCAGTTGACCGCAACTTTTCTCGATATTGATATTAGACACTGATATTCCTCAACACTCTACTCTACTCAACACCTACTTATATTTATTGACGATTCACCGGCAAACCTACTACCAGGTGGCATTTTAATCGCATGAAACTATAACTTGTCTCTTTTCACTTTCGCGTTATTAAATATTATCTTGTAGAATTATCCAATTGAAACCACCATCACACTTTGTGAGTGGGCCCAGTTGACATGCAGAGATGTTCTCGGCTTCCAATAATACGAATATCAAGTCAACACAATCATAGTTTTTCTTTATTTGGAATTAGTGCCTTAGTTTGGGATCATCAGTTTTTACACATTGAGGATGTATGTTAATGCCAAGAATTTCTATCAGTTCTCTGTGCAACAACAGCTGATTTGACAATAACGGAGTAGCAATCTCGGGCGGTCAATCATGGTGTCATGCTCATGCTCTACATTACGCTCTCTCCTTGAGTTTGAAAGGGACTTGCAAAACATGAACCACGGACTATTGTCAGCAATATTAACCCGACCAGAAGCGAATAACAAAAAAATTACAAAATTATAACAAACCCTGTTACGACTAGCTGATTATGATATAAATTTGTTTAAAACATTTTTGTCTGGATATTTGTAAAACATATTTATAACAAATTATGATATAATGCTCTGGGCGGCACAAGCTGCGTAAAGAAATAAATCAATTTTAACACTAGCTGATATGATTTTACAACATTGTAACAAAACTGTTACACAGTTTGTTTTGTTTATGTTATATGTATATCATAGTTTGCTATAGTTTTGTTACCTCTAGAGGATCTTTTGTTATAATTCCAGTTATTTTAACAACATCCACGATCTTAATGCTAACAACCTCTGTTATATAAAAAAGGGTAACTGAATAACAAAATTTGAAATAATTTAGTTGTTCCCTTTTGGTCGGGAACTTTACATTCGTTTTGAACACACATCGTTGCTTTCGTTAATTTAGATGTAATTTTGAGAAAAATAGAAGAAAAAAAAACACTGCCACATGCTCCTTTTGTAGCTTGTTCTTTTCAAAAAAAATCCGTGATTCACTCGGCCAAGCAAAGTGCACTAGATGGATGCTAACAAATATCGACGTAGTGGTAAGCGTGGTTCCCTAGCAAAGGAAAATAACAAGCTGATATCAAATAAGTAACAAGTTCTGTTATCACAGTTATCGTTTTGATTTCCGCTGTTATCGCATAACAAATTTAGTTATCATATGTTGTCATTTTGAACACACTATTTTTTATGAACGTTGAATTGTAAAACTATAAATACTTCCAGCATATTTGAACAAGAAATTTTGCTTATAATCACAATATTTTTTAAAGTTATTAGCATGAGAATTGGATTTCAAATTGATAACATAATTTGAAACTTTTTTAATAAATTTGCTTACAATACAGGATTTGCTATCAAGATGTTTGCAGGGATAACAAAATAAGCTATTATTATGATATTCAACGAGTATTTTTTTGTTATCCATTCTGTTATTTTGGCTGTTTATTCAGCCTCAATGATAACATATTATGTGATCAAAAAATGATAACCTGGTATTAGAACTTGTTATCAATTTGGTATAATCCTTTGCTCGGGTTGCCTCTCATCACAGCCGGTCTTGTATCAATTCCAGTCGGCGCCGTTAGATTTTTTTGAAACGAAAAATCTCTGATCATGTCATGTTTGATTTGTAAGGTCCAGGTCGATTCCTTAGCCTAACGAACCAGCCTCAAGCTGAAAGTCACTTAAATACAAAACAACAAAAACAATTTTCACAAACAGCTTCTACATTCTCCTAGCAATAAACACAGGAAGTTTGCATTATTGCATTATCTTGCAGAATATGATTCACAGATTTACTCGGCAAGTTGCCTTTATTCAGTATTGAGTTAAATCCGTCACAATACTGGAGTCACCCCAAGTTGAGTAGTGTGTAATTCATGTTCCGAAAGAACTTGCATTGAAAAATCTCCATTTGGCACCAAGAGTGGACAGTAATGTTTGCTAGAATGAAAGTTATGGAGAGAAAGTGTTGAATGTTACGTCAGTGTACGGTAGGTTGGAAATTGAGTAGAAGTATTGAAAATTAAGCGAAGGGCGTTACCTTTGCCTAGCATCCCACTGCGGGGTAGGTCGAGGCACGGACGAATCTGCCACCTGTAGCACCTAACGTAGTTTATGTTTAGCAATCGCATTGTATTGTATGTTTTCTTCATAATTGAGTCAGTTCCTCTTTCTTGTCTGTCTAGCTTTTTGCCAGCTCTCAAATAAGTGTTCTTGATGCACTTCGGGCATTCGATGCCAGTACCGTTTGTGCATGATTATGATTGTTTGGTAAGTACAATCATACCCAATGCCCAGTGACCGAGAAATATTGTCCTGTCCGAAAATAACCACCAGATGAGAAATCGAATCCTGACACCTCCAGCTTTACCATGTCAGCTAGTGATTATAAAAATGAACTCAGTTCAACAATGAACTCTGAAGCTATTGAAATCGCGGGGAAATTCCCCACTGTTTCCCAATTTACCACACTGACTTCACACATCCGAACGCATTTTCCTCCATTATCCTATTTACATTACTGTAATTTCAATTTTCCGGCCATTACTCCGCTTACATCGCACAGCATCCCTCTCTCGTCTGTAGCAGCTGCTACTGGTCGACTCAACGTGATGTTCGAATTCGCACCTCACTGATTTTATTTCGACGATGATTGAGCAAACATCACCGCTGAAGCGAGAGGAAACACGCTCATTTCAACCAAAACAATAACAGACAATTTCAACCCACCGGTTGTCGGCCGATGGCCAACTGGCCTACTGATTTAATGTTGGCCAGTTATGAAATCCTCATTTTCGGCGGCGCCTACCGTTTGTCGTAGGAAAAGAAAGCGAAATGCAATTTCTTCGGTCTCGTCCGGCAATTGGCTCGAATTTACGCCCCATGTTAGTGCTATTTGTAGTGAGCTCATGACGGGAGGCGATGATTATTCAATTGACCGCTCTCTTGACGAAATTGAATGATTCATGCCCGGCTGCGACGGGGAATGCATCATCGCCCCAAAGTTCAATCCATGATGATCAATGGGATTCAATTAAAATTTTCGCTTCTTGGGCGAGGGCAGCGTAATTGACGGGTGATAGACCCAATTCCCGGCGGATAAGTTGTAAGTTGATTGGTCGATAGAGAGGCTCTGTTAATTGCTGTCGATTTTCCAATGCAAGCTCGCGTCGGCTGCTCTAATCATGGTGAAGGCCCAGTTATCATAGGCAGTTTGTAGGAATCAAATCGAAGGCACTGTTGCTCGTTCAAAAGAAGCTACGATATCTAATCTTATCTGTGCTGTTCACTTCGAGGAGACGACAATCGAGTGTACACCGTGGCCTGTTTGTACGCGATTTGCAAACAAAACTGCAACCGATGGGTTCGACTTAGTTCGAAATATGATTCATTTTTCTCTGCTTTTGCTAGAACTACTTCCTCTTTCATTTCCCAATTAAATTTTCTCGCCATTACGAAACTGGATTAGATTTACTAAAGATGTGAATCTCCCACTAAGTTGCTGATTCTTTTTTTATTCAGTATACCGTGTGAATTTATCTGTTCGACATATGCAATAGGCTTAAATTCGAGTCAGGTTCACATTCGCAGAAAGACGCACGAACGATGCTCGATTGGATAACCGGCCGTAACGTTATAATAAATCGAGCATTTGTGTGTCGTCGATGGAACGCGAGCGAAACGAACGATTTATGTAAACATGCTTTATTTATGATTATTGAACAGAGAGAAGAAGAAGAAAACACCCCCGTCGTTTGGATTTCTTGGGATTCTAGCAGACTTTGAAGGTGAATTTCTGTGGTTTGCATTTCGGTCGACTACGGTGCTTCTGCTGTCTTGGCGGTTCGGTGACGATAGTTGGTAGTTTTGTGTGCGTGTGTCGCCAATTTCAAAGAAAGAACGTTTGTTTTCTTTAGGTTTTGTACGTCAACGTTTCGCTTTTCCGAAAGTCAAACAAATGGAATGTTGGGAGGGCTCGATATAGAAGGCATCATCGCCGAAATTCCACTGTCGGTTAAGAAAATATTAAGTCATTTGCAGCGATGCATTTCATTTCTTTCTTGGCATTTCAAGCCCATTGTTCATCACAATTAACTTATTGTCAGCTAATGAACCAAGTGTTTCAAATGCGCTTCCACAGTTATCAATTGACAGTTTTCGATGGAAGGTATCATTTTTGCATTAGTATGACTATAGCAAGAATAATCATCCCTACGCCCAGGGAGTCGAGAAATTTTCATTTACAGTTTGAGGCTATTCTATCGGTTTCACGGATTCTGAGATCCATGAGAACTTACGAAAGAAGGCGATTGGGTGGTGTTTCCAACCCAAACCCAATTCCTGATACGGGTTGGGAGAATCAATAGAAATTAATTCTATTAATTTCTCTGGACATGAACATGCTTAGAAATTAAAAGCCAGTAAAAGCCATTTTCGATCAAACCTGAATCCTGAAGAACGTGAAAAGTTATGATATATGAATCGTTATTTGCGGTACACGAAACTGATGTCTTTGTTAGGAAAACCTATGTGCGTAATTCTATGAATACGAGATTATTTTGGTTCAAACAAAAGGGTGTGTAGAAGATCTCAAACTGAGTTAGACCTCAAACACTTTATATATTACTTTGACTAACCTTGAAGAGAGAAAACAAGTATAGACTGTTCCAGAAAGTATAAGCACTTTTTCAAAATAACAAAAAAGTCATATCTTTTTTAGTTTTAATAATTTTATTTGGCAAATCATATTTGTATTTGTGTTTTATATGATATTTTACTCTCGTTTAATCAAAATATTTAATCATAGCTAAGACCCCTAACTTTTCCTCGAACATGACCCATTAACTTCTGCACAGTGGTACTTCCCACCATTTTGACCACTTTTGGCCAATCTTTTTTAAATTTTTGGATGTTGTTCACTGGTTTTATGAATTTTCGAAGCTTTGCTTTGGTTAAAGTCCAAAAAGTCTCAATTGGCCGTGCCTCCGGGCAGTTCGACGGATTCATGTCTTTCGGCACAAAACATACATTTTGACTTTTGTACCATTCTAAAGTGTCCTTTGTGTTGACGCCATGACGTCCATGACGCCAAATCAGGCCAAAACACTACTTGACCTTCGTGCTGCCTGATCATCGGCAATAATCGCTTCTGGAGACATTCCTTAACGTATTTCTGAGTGTTCATCGTCTCCGTTGTGATGTACGGACTTGATGTTTTACCACACTCGCATATTGCCTGCCAAACCATAACCTTCTTACCGTATTTTTCGGTAAAAATGGCTTTCTCCATTTTGGGGATGTGTTTGTCTTTGCTAACAGTATAGAATTGTGGTCCGGGAAGCGTTTTATAATCTAGTTTCACATACGTTTCATCGTCCATTATTATACACCCAGAATTTCTACACAATAACGAATCGTAGAGTTAGCGGGCCCGTGGTTTCACAAACGCGGCCTGTTTTGGGTTCCTTTTGGGTTTTTTTCTGCTTCTGCTTCTCGACGAGGTCCCTATTTTTTTCGCAACATCTCGAACGGAAGTCGCTAATTTTTGCTTGTAGGCATCCCTGATCTTTTTAAAGATTCAAAAAAAAAGGACGCAGCCAAAACATGTTGAAATATTTCATTATATTCGAAGTGACCGTGTGCTTATACTTTCTGGAACAGTCGTTAAGTCTTGGCAAACCCCACATAACATAAAGTTATGAAATGGTCACTCATTGGTTGGATCGTTGTAACGAGCAGAGAGTAGCTATTTTATGTGAGAGATACATTTGAGCTCTTAAAGTTTCAAGCTAACTTGTATCTTCACCTTAAACCGGATTGTTTGCACAATATTGAACATTTGGGAGGAAGTGTTCAAGAATTTTTGGAGTATGAAAGAAAACTTAAAGTCAGTAAAGCTCGAGAATGTTATACGCAGATCCTGGGGAAGCAAGCTTAAGAATATGGAACTACAGATAAGTTTTAAATTATGTTGAGGCTACATGTCTACAGTATGTTTCAAAGAAGATTTAGCATGAGCATGAGTAGGTTGCTGCTCCGTTATTGCCAGATCAGCTGTTATCACACAGAGAACCAAAAAAGTATGCTTGGGACTAGCATACATCATCGATGTGTGAAAACTGATGATTTGTGTATTTATAATTATCGGAACAGTCTATATTACACAGAGAACAAACCGATAATACTTGGGACAAGCATATTTCTTCAATGAGTAAAAACTGGCGATCCCAAACTAAGGCAATACCCGCGATGGCCTCGCCAGAATGCCGGTCAAGTAGGGAATGGGTAGGAATATGTTGACGCGATACTCGCTTTATTGGAAGCCGAGAACACCTCTGCACTTCCACGAGAAATTACTGGGATGTTGGATAAAATGGTTAGGTTTGTTTTAACCTTCGTTGGGTGTTAACATTTTGTGACGAATAAGGTGTTTCGGTTTATATTGACCCGGATTTCAAATTCACATTGTGGAAAATTTGTAAAACCAAATTTAAAGTCTTTGCAGTCAAAATGCTTATTTGAGTCCCAACTTTCAGTTTCTGGTGAGTACTGCGCTTTTTGATCCGATTGAAAAATCATTAAGTTTGAGCAGTTCCTCTGGAGCATCCGAATTGTCCGACATGGCAAACATGGCCATTGGTCTATTTCAAGGCTAGAAGTAGACTATTCTTGAAAAATCATGAAGTTTGAGCCGTCGAAAACCCTGTTCCGATCAAAATTTGTATATGTCGCTGCCTCACGGATCGTGGCAAAACATGCCTTCCTCCGGCACAGATTCTTTGTGGCCAATCGGGTCAAAATGGACAGAACTCACTAGAAAATAAATATTGGGACTCTAATAAGCATTTTGACTGCATTCATTAACATAAAAATTGAAAATTTAAAAATTAAAAATCCTAGCGCTTCGCATGGAGATGAGAAATTATCTGCTTCTGAAAACTTCATTAAAAATTATGTTCATATAAATTTCCACAATGTGAGTTTGAAATCCAGGTCAATATGACCCTAAACACCTTATTCGTAAGTTTTTTCTAACTGCCCTTTAGAAGTGTCAAAATATTTGGAGTTCAATGCAGAACCGTACGTTTCTGTGATTTGGGAGAAGTCAAGAAAATTAAAACGTCTATATGCTTATTGTAGAACATTATGGCATTTTTAAAATCTATTCCGGGTCATATTAACCCCGACACCTAAAGAAGGTTAAAAAAGATTTAAATAATCAGAAGCTTGAAGAGAAGTTTGTAGGAACTTATAAGATGGCAATTTCAGAATTGCTAGAACAATGGATGTAAATTCATCCAAATATCAGAAGAAGTAAAACTCCTCAAAATGAACAAATTGTATGCCAAAGATTCTAGTAGGAAATTCCAAGATTGAAAAAGAGTAGGACTAAAGGCAGATTTTTAAGAAGTCTTCCTTTCTGACAAAATGTTATGGCAGTATGAACTTTTTTAAGACGATATCGAAGCATTTTATTAAACCATCCACAGGATTTTTCTCAGAAATTCTGAATTAATTTTTTAACCTTTGTGATTCGGTGGAAGCCAACAAAAAGATCATGGATTTTAAAACTAAAAGACTTTTGGGAGAAGTTGATCAGAGTCGCTTATGACCAAAAGATCATCTTGTTCAACGAATGAAATCTTCAAAATAACAGCGGGGACGTTGTTTTATTTAAATGAATAGTTAACTTTCATCCACTAGGCGGAATTGGTGAGACCATTTCAATTGTAAAAAATATTATCAAGTTTTTTTTGTTTCTTTATCGAGATTTTCAGCCTCGGGCTCGTTTAACCTTTTTGGGTATTTTCGTCTCTTGACCGGGAGGTATGGGTGTTAAACACTTCGCCGGAATCGACCCCAAAATATTGTGAATAACGCGTCTTCAGCTCATCGGAGTTGAACAAAGTGCAGCTAAAGAGTTTTAAAAGAAAAGGGACAATTTATTGAATAGTACACAACTTGGTGAGTCCGTTCCAATTATGAAAAATATGTTTCGATCCACATCTTTTTTTTTTGACGATATTTTTTGTTTCCTGCACTTCAAACATGTAGATTTATCACACATTAATTACAAAAAAAGAGTTGACTAAAATTAGACTCATGATGATATACTAAACTCGGAGATTAATTATTGTTGTTTTGTCTGCCAAAACATGCCTGTATTGAATGACAAATCAAGGAATCATTGGATTAAATTACATTCTGAGAAAAACAGAGCAACTCACGGGACACCACTGAATGTTTGTTTCCCTATAATCGCGGAAACATATCCCATCTGCCAAATCCACCGGAAGGTTTCGACTGATTTGTTCACGGTCGAATGCCAACCAAAGCGTATCCTCATCAACAGCGTTCAACAGAAAGTTAACTGACCACCTGACGAGTTCCTTCCCCCTTCTGGCAATTATGCAAACCAAACCATCCGAAAACAACCTCCAGCGCTGCTCGCTGCCTACCTTCCAACCTATGACGGTGTGCAACATGGGAAAGCTCAAATTTGCATGATGCAAGTCTCTATTTTGCTGCTACTACTTCCCATGCTATACATTTGATTACACACCTACCCCCTACTTGAAGACAAATTTACCCAAGGCAATGGCCGTCCGTCATAATGCCAGATCACAGACGAGTAAGCATCTGATGCTCTCATGGTTTATAATAGTAATGACGTTGGTCGTTGAAGGTGAAGAAACCTTCTGCCTCAAGTGTCTAAACAATAGCATTGAAGCAACGTCAACAACAATGTGAACTGCTGCTAGGTTTTAGAAATCAAAACAAAACTTAGGATGCAAACCAGTCACGCATGTTTTTTTATAGGTGAAATAAATTAAACCTAACCATCCAGTAGTCGAAATCAAGTCCAAGGTGAAAGGAACTCATAAATCACGGATGCCTTTGTCTTTGGTAGTAGCTCAGCGGATGATTGAGTAAATTTTCGGTGCTCACATCGGCGAATCGAACTATGTAAGCTAAATGGTAGCTAGGAGCTATTTGGAGCGCGAATCGGCAGTTGACGGTATACTGCGAACCAAAATTGCAACAACAATGGGTGCCGAATACCTTCTGCTTCCAAATAGTGTTTACTTGGAAAGGAAGAAGCCGAATAAAAACAACAACACGGTCGGTTAGTCCAAACGGTCGTTGGTAAGTTGGCAATGCAATTATCACACCGCAGGAATGTTAAATGGCGTGCCTTTTCAGGGGGTCTTGAAAGACGGTTTTGATTATTGTTTAGGTTTAGTTGGTGGAATTGAGTAATTTGCTCGAGGGAAAGAATTTGCAACTGGAAAATGACACAACCAACGGGGATGTGATGGAATTTGGTTAATTGTTTTTAATTGTCGCAGTGGCGTCACGACTGCTGGTTAAATCTGTTCATTGGACTGGGAGTTTAAATCCTTAGATTCCTTTTGAATACTGAGAAAACATAATCTAAACTATGCCAAAACGACAATCGCGAATCAACTATCCGTGTAGAATGCTAAGCTACCGTTTGGCACCGTTTCTAACCGTATAAGTTGCCTAAAGTTTTGAAATTTTAATTTCAAAATTTTTTGGTTATTACCCACGGCTCCGTAAAGCTACCGCAATTGAGCCTCCCAAATAAACGAACTAGTAAAAAAACATTTTGGATACTATCCTTCACTAATATTCGCTGTTGAACTATACTTGAGCCGATATCACGAGAAAAGAGGAAAAAAATGATATTTTTAAAACTATCTCTATAAGGTAAGGTTCTTATACGATGTACTCTAGTGTTTTCTCTTGTTCCTGAAGCGTACAGATCAAGGGGTGCTAGAAGCTGACATGCATGCGTATTTGTCTCATAGTTAAATCCATCATAGTGTGGGGAAAAACGTAAGTTGTCAACAAGAATAAAGCAGCTATGGATCGAAATGCGCTTGAACATATTTTTAATAACTGGAAGGAACTCACCAAGTTTTACTATTTAATCAAATTGAACTTTCCTTTTGAAAATCTTCAGCTAAACATTTGCCTAAGGACCTAGGGACGCGTTAGTTCCAATATTTGTTTAGGCTTTTGAAAAAATGCCTTCTGCTGCGTGCCACATTGGCAACAAGTTTTTAGATCTCAGTAGTATCTGGAAGAATATTTTTCGATTGACTTCCTTCCGAGTAATATTTTGCTTCCAAAAAACGTCATGTTCAATCTTCCGTAACTTTGTCAATTATCCATATGTTTGGCTAAAAATTTGACATCATTCATGTGACCAAGTTGATAAAGTTTATAAGTTGGAACGTTTTGATAACATCTGTAAAAAAAAGTCGCTTTTGGACATACCAATTTAAAAAATCCGTATTTTTGTGAAAAATTTAGGGAGCAAATAAAAATTTTACCATAGCCTAAATATAGGAACTAATATGGACAAAATTTAAACTGTTTTCATTCAGTGGTTTGGACCAAAGTTGACGCACCAACATGAGAATTTCCCTTTTTCACCCGATATTGACCATGCTGAAATATCGGTGCAAAGAAAATATGTTATATAATGTTGTCACATTTTCAGCCAAAAATATTGCTAATTGACAACGTTACAGAAGGTTTGACTTAACGTTTTTTGGAAGCAAAATAATGATCGGTTTTTTTTCACTACTGAGTGTGCACAAAAATCATTCCATGACTTACTCTAAATTCCTTAATTTTTTTAGGATGCGTCTCTCACAAAAGTTTAACTTGTTTAATCAACACATTTTACAAAGTGCTATTCTCAGTTAAGTAAATATAAGAGGTTTTTTTTTATCGTGCGGCTTAAATCAAAAATAATTCATGACGTAAAATTGCGTACTAGTACACGTTTAAGAAAAATTGTTAATTTTTAAAGAACTGAATCGCGTTGACTTTACGGATTTTTCACTGTTTCTATTTTAACCAAAATAGAGTTATGCTACATCCCCTAAGAGTAGAGGGATTAGTGATTTAATATACAAAATGAGGAGCAAAATGAAAGACAACCCTTCCATAATTTCAAATTTAATCGTATTTCGGCTATTGCTATTCCTAGTAAAAGAATCGACAATTTAGAAAAGTGAGTGTAGCCAAAAAAAGGTCAAAATCGATTATACCAAAGGATTTTACAGCAACCAGAAAAAAATACTCCTTATCAATGCTCCATGCAATGTGTTAAGAATAACCCTAATAAACATGTACCATTCAGGAACGATACAATAGATGGTGTGACCATACCACTTACAGTTGGGATGATACCCGAGTTGGTGGTTAGGCACTCCTTATTAATGGTTCATAGTTATATGTAGGAATGGAACACACAAACTTTGAAGCTTGTTTTCTAGAAATATGATTTTTGTAACTTACATCACTTGGGTTCCAACCCTCTAATATATATCTAGAATAAGTTCAATTTTGTCAACTTGGTGAGACCATTCCAATTTATTTTGATCAATCACTATTCCGTTTTCGTACCATTTTTTTTCCTTTCTCTGCTAGACTATTATAAAAATGGTGTCCATATGTGGACCTAGTGCATTGCACAAACAGTAAAAATATACTAATTTTATCCAAATTTATAGGTGTTGGATTGTTGATTGATTTTTTTTTCAATAAAAAAAAGTGAAAACATGATTAAATTAAAAAAAGTGCATTTGACATTTAAGTAAGTAAGGTCCTATAAGCTCGACATTTAACCGATTTAAAACGGATTTTTTCTACACCGTATTTCAACCAAATTTATGGTCTACATGCTTGAACAAGTGATACAAACCATTAAAAAGAAACAATTTGCGAACAAATGTTTTATCTAGGTTCTCCAAAACCTTCCAAACAATCTTTGTGTTCAGATCTTCTTCATGTTCTACATGATCAATAAGGAGATTTACATCTACAACGCTGTACTAAACATACTTCAGAATTTCTATAATGTCTAAGGTACTTCAAACTATCCTTGAATACGGATGTTGGTGCTTTACATGATCAACAAGGCTATATACTATTTCTCCACCGTACTTATGAGTTGAAATGGGGCCACCACGGAACATCATAACACTGTAATCGACATATTAGCAGTATTTTCTAGAATACCTAAAAGTACTCTCAAACTTCTTGATTATGGCCAGATCCACAGCTCCGGCTACTTTGGTCCTTCATACATGTCAGAACAGATGAAGATTTTAGGTATGTACAGTTTGATCTTGCGACAGGGAAGAACTCTGGGGTGTGGAAGTAGTTCGCCTCCCCGTTGTGCACCCTGGAAACGTTAAGCTCCTCTTAACGGCTAAACGAACTACAACGGAGGAAGCGCCATACGGCGCGGGATCCGGGCAGGAAGTCGTAAGCGGTCGTGACATGAGGAACAGGGACGACCCAGTGGTAATGCCGAACTCCCAGACGTTCCAACCCCTGTCCTGGCCCTGGCTTTCTCGATCGGAGGAAGGACCACACAAGGCAAGGTTCGGCAGGTACCGTAAGTGAACGGGTAGGGAGAACGCAGATGATCTGGATGGACCACCAGACGTCCCGAACCCTGCTTGGATCCAGGAGCATCTCGATCGAATCAGCGTCAGGTCGGCGAAGCTAACTACTAAAGACATATGTAGTTAGAAATAGTGGGTGCGTAGAGAACACTAGCTCCTTCCCTGAAGTAATACCGAAAGGTGGTTCCGGAGATGGCCGGGGCTCGAGGCACGGATGGGTTTTTAATGGTTTAATGGGAGGAGTTGCCGCCCTAATCCCTACACCCTGAGTTTCAGGAGTCTGTTCGCAGATTTTCCAAAAAAAAAAAAAAAAGATAGGAAGAAATTGTACACCATGGCAAGTCCTGCACTGGTGGTGGCTTCCTATCACATCACAGCACATAACCTAAAATACTCCAAGCTATCCTTGAGTTCAAATCTTCATGTTGCACATGATCAACAATGCGGTTTACGATATCTTCATTGTACGTATGGGTGAGAAAACCTTCATGAGTTATCGTGACACCTTTTTTGATATATGAAACTATTCTCATAATATCTACGGTACTCCAAACAATCGCTGAGTTCAGATCATTGTATTCTACAATATTATCACGAATGTTTACGATGTCACGACCATATACATGCGTTGTAACGCTTCATAGAAATCATAACACCGTTATCCCCGTATTTCATTGTTGCCAGAATACCCTCGTTAGCCCATACTATCGTTGAGCTCAAATCTTTAAGTTGTACATTATCAAAAAAGAGATTCACGGTGTTGAATTGCAGATGTTCTTGTTAATTTTCTATCATTTTGATTAAAGATGAAGAGTCAGATGGACGACATTTCACGTGCTAATAATTGCACATGCGTAGAATTTTAAATTTGCATTTTTTTCGAGATTAATGAAGGTTTGACAACACTCACTCTATGAATGGTCGAAAATAATATTTGAAAATTCCGGTTCTGTCCACAAATCGCATGGATATTCTGAGAATACTGTAATAAGACTATAATTGAGTAATGATTTCCCATGGAGCTTTACCAACTCATAAGTTCGATGGAGTCCTCGTAAATCATCTTGTTGATCACGCAAAACACTAAGATCTGAACTCAGGAATTATTTGTAGAACCGTAGATAACGTGAGAATACTGTGAAATGTCTGCAACGGTGTTAAGATTTTCCTTGTAGCTTTTACAGCTAAGAAGTAAGGTCAAAACACTCCAAACCTCCATGTCGTTCATGAACAATATCAAGATCTGAACTCAAGAACAGTTTGTAAGATCTAGATCATCATCGTTTCCGTAACTATACCTGTTCAATATTTTTCCTAGTTAATAGTTTTATTTTTTAACAAATGTGTAGAACAATGTTCCTCTGTAAATCTACAAGTCGAATTTTAATAGCAAATTTTAATCTTGGGTCATAGATGACCCATCGGTATTGAATCGGTTAAGACAGTATTGTCATAGAAGAAGAAAATTGGGGTTTCGACCAGTGCCTTGGATTTTGATAAAATATCCATGAGAATGAGAAAATGATTTTATCACTTTTATGCCAACTGAATTTTGTTTGCTACAACGAATGAAGTCGGCTCCAAGTGCTGAATAGCATTTCTTGTGATGATTATTTTATTATCGAGTGATTTTGAATCCTAATACGAACATGGAATAACGCTGAGCCGTCATCATCGTTCCATAAGAATAGATGCTAGCAATGTTCAGCAAGAACACCCTGGACTGGGCTGCCCTTGCATATTTTCCTATCCCGATGGGTAACTGATATTCATTGTGGTTTAATGAATTTCATTTCTGACATTTCGAAATTCATATTGAAAATGGACACATTTTGAAATTCTTCGGATTACTTTGTTGTCACGGATTATCATTTGATTTTCGCATGGAACTTATAGGTAGTTAATGTTATGTTGCCTGAAAATCCACGCTTTTGAACCTAACGAGCATGACTTTTATCAAGACTGGTTTCGACAAACTTCAACCTTCATCGATTCTGAACCTACTTCAGTTAGACCATCTTAAACAAAATCGTCCAAAAATCTTCCGTTAAAATGTTCGAAACTACAACAAAACCACCTGTCGATTGCCACCAGATCTCCATGACGGCATCTCTCAATTTCACATGTTTCAGACACTTTCAGAATTTCAGATCTTCAAATTTACACAAATTCAGATCGTCTTGATACATGCTCTAGATTCTCCTTTACTTTTCCACACGGTCTTCGTCTCCTATAGACTTTTTTTCCTTTATTTTTCTTCTCTAGATTCTCGAGCGTAATTGGCGAAAATTTATCAGTGAACATCTTTCACTTTTAACTTACTCAAGATTTCCTGTACGGCGATCTACCTTTGAATCTTCTCGGGAGTTCTTCTTCCTAAAACGCCTTGTCTAGTTCAGATTCCTCTTGAAATATGTCTTTTAGAACTACAAATACCTTAAGCTAGATCTTTCATAAACACTTCCGTGAAGTCTTATGAGCTTTCTTGAAGATTTTTATGTAGGTTTCCTAGAGGTTTCCAAATATCTATGTGAACTACGTCCAAATCAGCGCGAATGCTAGAATTTCTCTTCGATCAAATATTTCTGACAGTTTTCAGTTAGTCTTGAAACTCAAGGGGCACATTTTGATTTATTTTCTTCCTCTTTCCTAAGACATGCAAATTGCTTGGGGAAGATTTTTTTCCCTCAGATCTTCGTATCAACTTATATGGTCTTGTTAGAGATTTTCGAAAAACTTAGTCTCTATATTGTAACGAACTTCCCTCCCGCATTGAATTTCTCCTCAGATCTTAAGATTTCTATCAAAAACCACCATAACACTTATTGTTGGTATGCATTGATTCAAATCTTCTACCTTGTCTTCTTAATTACAAACCATCATTATACTTTGAGAGTGGCCCTAACAACATTAGTACAAATCGGTGCAAACTTGCTCTTATACTTTTTCAAAGTAACGGCACCCTTACTGTTGATATAAATCGGTCAAAATCGACTTTCAAGCGATGCTAAAAATTACCTTGTATTCTCAAAGAAAACCAGAATCAGAAACCAGCATCACACTTCGTGAGTGACCCCAACAGAATTCTTACTGTTGACATAAATCGGTTTCAAAGCCATTAAAAGCCATTAATGTTATTAAAACCTTTTTCTTCACTATTAAAAACCACGATCACACTTTGTCAGTGGCCCCACAGGCATCCTTACCATTGGTTTAAATCGGTTTAATGCGGCTATTAAACGTAACTAAAGATTTGTTTTTACAATGAAGTAAACCATCATCACACTTTCTGAGTGACTCCACTGGCATCCTTAAATCGGTACTAATATTTCGAGATGGAGTTTTCATAAGGGCCAACGTCGCAAACGTTAACAATGGATTCTTCCGTAAATTTCTTGGAAATGCAAACTCGCTCAAGTACCACTTTTATTGTAAAGGGGCACTCCTCTTCTGTATAATCATCGTGGTAATTTACTATGATTGAGTTAGCATTCTCGAGAAATCTGTGGAACAATTCATTGTTTACGTTTGCGACATTGGTCCTTATGAAAACTCCATGTCGATTTATACTAAAATTGAAGAGAACCGATGAACGAAGTTAGGCCCTTTCAAATTATACGCGAGACATAACTCTCTTTTATAGTACATCGAAGCCCAAATTCGACACACCCTGACACCCAATCAGATAACCTGAGTACGGCACTGCCCTCGCTTCACCAACATAGTTAACCTCCTACCTACAACGAGTACGTATCAAGAGGGCAAAGACAACCAAAGCAGGATATTAGCAATATCGATACCTTTACTGCTACTCCTCCCCTCGGCTCCTTCCAGAAATTATTACTCTGCGTCTGCGAAGATTCGAATGGGAAACAGAAGCACTGCGCCATGGCGAGAGCAATAAGAACCAAATTAGCCGGAAGTCTACTGCCTACCTACTTTATTCGTGTCTGCCGCCGTGTTGCTGATGACGGTCGACTCTACATATCATCATCGACATCGTACGAATGTACATCGGAAAAATAACGAACAAATTTGCCAGTTTTTTGCCGCATGCTGTTCCGTGAACCCTAACGGTAATTTAAAGTGAATCACCGGTAGATCCAAGTAACCATAGCCTCCCACCTTCGCTGACTTGGGATGTGGTTTCTGTGGTTGCTAGGCTGCTGGCTGCTAGGTTGATGGAATTGTCAAATGGTGATTTTCATGGATCCTTGTGGAGGCGGAAATTTATTGAAAATCATTCACTTCCGCCTCAATGCTCCGCATTGATTCGCTTGGAAACTAATTAAGTCTCCACTTTCGTCCCGTAACCATTTATTTCACACAGCTGTTTGAAGGGTGCGTGGGAGTCGAAGGACAAGGCGAGAGAATCCTAATGGATTTTCCCATTTTGGGTGATTTATGAATGAACTCAAGATCCTTAAAGCGATGAGAACCGACGACGGCGAGAGCTCGAGTCCTCTGCCTGGCTGGTAGAAAATCCTTGAGAACGGAGGCGTCCAGCTGGGAGAAAACACTTCTCACACGATACACAACAAAAGCCGGGCTCGAATAATGATGCGAATGTGGCGAAGAGCAAAACTGAGCAGGCCAGACTATGTGTTTGTTGTTGTTTTTGCTTTGGCAATTCTAGGAAGGTTTTTTTTAGTTTAGGATCAATTCGAAGCGAACACATCGGAAGATAAGAAAGCGGTTGTAATTCGTTGCATATAAAAAACCGAACACGACAGAACCCTTATCAAAACTCCCCACAAATTGACTTCGTATCTACCGTTGCTGATTTTCTTGTTGTAGTTTTTTTTTTTTTTGTGGCGAGGAATACGATTTCATTCGAACCTTCGTTGAGTAAGACGCTTTGTTGTACCACAAAGTATGGCTCCAATTGCTCCGTTCTGATTTCTTTCCTTGAAAAAATGGTTGACGACTTATTCATCAATCACTTGCCGTGGAGATTCACAGGTCAAGTTGATTACGGAACTCATCCGAGCTGACGAGCGCACTTTGTCACCGTCGACGTCCGATCGAATCCGGTTATTCCAGTTCAACAAACTGACGTGCTATTTTTAGCTACAAACAAACAGTCTTCCCTTTTTGTCGAGAACCTACCTAAGCTGAAAGCAAAAGCTTCGAAGTCAATAAATTTTTCGTCGACTCGAGAGCAAATCCTGGCGCGTGTACGTTCGGCTACTGGTGGGGCGTGAAGAGTGCGATGAATCAGAAACGTTTCCGAAGAAATTCGCATAACCCTTCGGGAGACACTCTAAGCCACAGCCAAATGAATCATGCTTCTGTTGTTGCCTCGCTGCCGGCTGCATCAGTTCAGTGCGATAAAATGTACACCAGCAGAGAGAGTACGTGCCATATTGGCCGTCTGCCTCAGCATAAGAAAATCGTCGTCGTCGTCGTCGTCGTCGCTTGGAATTCGGAAATCGAAGTAGTCGATGAATATTTGCCCTGGGGTCACCGTAGAGATATTCGATTTCCAATCAAAGCGGGCCGGTGCGGCGGGGTTGCTGCTTCTACTGGCACACTTTGATCCATCATCGGCCATTTGATCGGGTGGAGTTTTTCCTCTGTTTTGTGATATACGTGTCACCTTAAGGAAAAGTTGCTAGCAATCGAAACTCGTTTTCATCATTACTTAGCACCGGGTATTTCACAAACTCGCGCGCACACACCAGGTCGATGTAAACATCACACCTCGCCCACTTTGGCTTTACAGGCGGCGGTTTGTAGTTGTTGTTGATGTTGCACCTCAAGTAATGTTTGATTGAGGTGAGTTGCGGAAAACTTGTTTCTTTTTCTGATCACGACGAATCTGACCGGCAACGTTGTTGATATTTTCAATTCTTTGAAGATGTAGCATTAACTTGTTTCAAATTCCTGGACGCTGGTAGGGTGTTATTTCGGTTGGATGATTTCATTTCATTCGAATAGATTTATACTTTTCGTTCACGCGTTGTGTCTTAGAAGATATAGCCTACTACGCCTTCTTTTTTTTAAACCCTAAGGTGAAACGGGAAGGAGTTCTTTCTCCACATGAACTATAGGCTAGATTAATAATAACTTTACGTTTCTAACTATTCTTGAAAATTTCACGCCTGAAGTCCTAATTGTATTTGAGGGTTGTGCTCGAAAAACATCGAATTGATAGGTACTTGATCTCGTATGCAGGGATGCCAGATATTTTTATCAAATGTCTGTGATAAAAATATGAAATGTCTGGGAATGTCTATAAAAGTCTGTAAATTTTTTTGAAAGAAAATTAGACTTCTTTCAACGAAAAGACGTAATAAGAGAGCGAGTTATGTCATTATCGCTAATTTGTGTGATTATGTAAACATGTCTGCATCTATTTCTTGGATTGTATGCAAGCTTACACTTTTGTTTCATATTTTTAAAGTGACACGGAAGCTTGAAGCATTCTCATAGATGACACAATTTTTCATAGTTTTTTTCCCCCTGTAACGCTCTTTCCAGTTTTGATTTAAAATCAAAATTGTTTTCATTTGATAAATTCAACAGACTTTTTTTTTGATTCAACAATAACCATTGATGGTGTGTACCATATTTTAATATGGTGTCATCATCACTCATGATCAGCAATATCATTATGGTCATATGAATGATTTTTGTATAGACTGCTTCTTCGGTTAGTCAGTGATTATCTCTTAAATTTCAGGGAAACTCTCTCCTTATCTTCTGCAAGGCTCTTTGCTTTATTCTGGGAAGTTTCCTCCTGATCTTCTTGGCAGTCACTCCTTATTTTCTTCGAAATTCACATTGAAGAACCCAACCTTACCTTCCAGAAACATTTGGTAATTTTTTTCTTGAACCTAGTTACTTTCTAAACTTCTGATAAGTCCCATCCTGAACTACGAGGAAAGTTTCTGAAAAACTTGGAGAAAATACTCTTCAGAATTTCTTGGCAAATCTTCTTAAGTTGCTAGAAGTTTCTTCCTGAACTTCTGAGAAGTTCTTTTCTGAACTGCCGAAATAATCTCTTCTGAACTTCAGAGAGTATTGTCCTGAACTTCAGGGAAGTTTGTTCCTGCATTTCTGAGAAATTCCTGCTTGAACTACTTGAAAGATCCCCCTATGCTTCTGGAAAATTTCTTCCTGATTTTATCAAAACAATCTACCATAACTTCTGAGATTTTGTGAACTTCGAGCAGTTCTCATTCTGAAATGCTGGAATGCTTGATTCGGAAGCTCTCTAGCACTTCTGGGTAGTTCCAACTGAACTTTTGGTCTCTTCTCAACTTCTGAAAAGTCTTTTTGTGAACTTCTGAGGAGTTCTTTACTGATTTTTTTGAAAAATTTCCTATAAATAGGGTCAGGTAGTTTCCTTTCTGGTAGGTTTCTTCCTGGAATTCGGGGAAGTTTTTTCTTGAGGTTATTCTTTCCAAACTTCTGATTGGTCCCATCCAGCACTGCGAGGAAAATTTTTTTCCAAAATTTTTAGGAAAATTCCCTTAAAATTGTTCTTGAAGTTTCTTGATGGACTTCTTAGAAGTCTTTTTCTGAACTTTTGGGAAGTTTTCTCCAGAACTTTGGGAAGTTTGATCCAAAATTATTGGGAAATTCGTGCTCAAATTAGAAGGAAGTACCCCCACTGCTACTGGAAAGTTTCATTCTTTTCTTCCTAGAGAATTTTGAGAAATCCTTATTATGAAATGCAGAATGTTCTCCTCTGAGCTTTGGAAAGACTGCTAAGCACTTCTAGGAAGTTCCAACTAACATTTCGAGTAGTTTCTTCCGAAACTTCTGGGAAGTTATTTCCTGAACTTGAGAGAAGTTCTTTCCTCAACTTCTATGACGCATCGTCCTGAGGATTTTTTTCCCAGATTTTTTGAGAAATTATAGGTAGTGCCCTTCTTGGTTAGATCCCGTCTGAAATTTGGGGAAGTTTTTGTTTCTGAACTTCTGGGAAGTTCAATCTTGAACTTCTGGGAAGAACTCCAAAACCTCTGAAAAATTCCAAACTTCAGAGAAGTCCTCTCCTCTCCACTTCTTCCTGAAGCTCTGATAAGTCCTTGGGGAAGTTCTGTCTTGAAATTCTGGTAAGTATGATCTTGAACTTCGGTAATGAATTTTTGAAGGTTCTTCTTGCATGAACTGCTTGCTCCCAATACTTCTAAGAAGTTTCACTGCACTGAAACCGAAGATCGCGGGAGGTGATTGGTACTAATCAACGAACTATTGCCATCGTAGATCAACATTTTCCTGAGCAATATTACATTGATGGAGTTAATTTGATTTATACTTTTTAAATGCTTTAGTAGAAAAAATAAAAAGAAATAATTAAATGTAAAAAATTACTTACGATTAGACCCCAACTTTCAGACAATCAAAATAGCCCAGTATTTTTCGATGGACCTTAGTTCCGGTGCTTTGAAGGGGTTCATGGGGTTTGGATACGAAAGTGACCCCGTTGGCTTCGGGACAACATTTGAATAGTGGCACGAAGCATGTTCCGGCCAGAAGATCTTAGGGCCCTCGTGTTGCTTCAACAGATGAAGCAGACGCTTCTGTAGACACTCCTTGAGGTATTCTTTTCGTTTACAGTCCCGGTAGTCACAAACGGCGCACTTCGATTGCCACATGAGCAAATCGCATACCAAATCATGTATTTCTTGGCAAACTTTGAAAGTTTCTGATTCCTTACTTTCTCCGGAACATCAAACTTGTGCTGGGCGGTGAAGAACAATAGCCCCTATCGGAAGCTGCGTCTAAATCTCATCATCCATGATGAGGCAATGAGGCTTCATTACAATTTGGAGCCTTCTGCACTTTATACGTATGCAGCCTCTCCCAGTCCTTGGCTCTCTAAACGAAAGCCTTGGACACATTCAACTCTTTGGCCATTCCCTGACCGAAGCATTGGGATTCCGCTTAAACGCTTTCACGACACGCTTGTAATCCTGATCCATCCATTTTGACGGCATTTTTCCGTCCGATCTTCAAAATCTTTGTACCAATCTATCTGAAATATTTCTACGCATCAAAAATTGATTGATTTTTAACATTAAGCTATTGAAAATAACGCTGGCACAAGGTGATGTCTTATAACGTCGATTTTTCAGAGTGAATTTAGCAAATGCACAGCACTATCCTAGCAGAGACTTCATATTTAAGTAAGGAACGTCTCCTATGCAGCCATGAATGTTACATAAGGGGGAAACCTTCGCATTTAGTTTTTCTGCACAGTGGCAGTTGGCGACAGCAAGCATCCTGGAGGATGCAATGGCGAGTGGTCGTTGCCCAGAGAGTTCAGCAATTATTTCATAAAATTATTCAGTATTGAACATAAGCAATAACAAAATAACTTGTTTGAAGTTTGCTTTTTTGCCAAGCTATGAAAGCGTTGTTCCAGTTTGCCTTCAACTTTCAAATATTCCCAGGCTTTCATCACCATTCTAAGTGAATAAGCGGATAAATCACAAAAGGGTTCAGGTCCTACGAACTGATGAGATCATCCGAGTCTTACTAGTTCATCGGCTCTCTTGTTTCCATCATTTCCACAATGGCCAGGAACCCAGTACAACTAGACTTGATTACGACAAGACAACTTATGGAGTGATTGAACACATTCCCAAACATGCTTGAAAGAGAATGGCTTTAAAGCATTTAGAGCTGCTTGACTATCTATAGTTTTTGCGTTCGCATGTAACACAACCATCCAGAATTGCTTGAACTTCAGCTTGGGATACGGTTGGCCACTTACCCATTGATATTGATATGTCAATCTCTGGGCCAATTGTGGTATAAGTACCCTTCTATGTTTATTGGCTAGGTTTTGAAAGGTCAATATAAGGGAATTCTATACATAAACGAACATATTTAAGGAACAAAAAAAATGTATTGCTGTAATATGTGTACCTGAAAATGTTGTTTGTTTTCATGAAAGCATCTATGAGGCTCTATTTGAGGCTTCTTATTTGCAACGCTAATTCGCTATATGCAAGACCGTTTAGCTATCAAACAGCTAATATGGTAACCAAGTTGTTGCCAGAAAAAAGTTAGTCCGCAGGAAGAAAGTTTATACGAAAGAATAAAGGAAAACAATGGCGAAACATGCCTCATACTTCTATCTGGATGGGAGACTGACTGATGTTATGGTTTTTTCATCAACCTTAATTGACGAAAACGAAACGAAACGACTATTCAGAATGCTCAAGAAGTTTTGCTTAGTATTTCGTTTAAATGTGCTATTGTGTTTTCACTTTTCTTAGATTGTTGCTATGCGAATCCATCTTTGTTTTATTTTATTTTTATTTATTGGTAGAGCATCTGATCAGGAACTTCGTGTAGTACAAATGCTACAGTGTATGCTTTATGCTTCCGTCAGAATCCAAATGGTTTAATTATGGTTTTTGTAATGATAAAGCATGCTTATGAAATATTTTATCATGGCTCTGTTCAACAAATATGAAGGAGCTTTATTATTGAATTACTGAACGGTTTTATGAGGGGATAGAGTTCCTCGTCAATTATTTTTTAAAGCTAGACTGTTTTAGACTTCACCTTCTTGCTAGAGAAGGTTATAAAAACTGCCTAAAGTAAAATAATTAACTATACATCTTTCGCATCATTGGGAGCTGCTTTTAAACAAAATAACATGTCTATTGCAATAATAAAATCTTTATAAATTTAAACAAAGGCCTCAAGGCAGTAGGGTTGGGATGCTTGAGAATCCTAATCCGACTCAAATTAAATATAATTTTGCTCAAACTGACCATAATCCTGAGCAGGATTGACTTATACTAGTTAAAGGGATTTGCTGAATATTCTAAATTTTATTCAACCGGAACTCTGAAAAAAATATGCTCAAAACTTAGCCCTTGAGAAAAATGTCCCAACAATCACCAGCATGATTGGCTAAACATTGTAGTCAAGGTGCGCTTTATGTCATTGGATGCGGAACAAATGATCAATTCAGAAAGTTGATCCGTCTCTGAGAGTCCTACACTTCTAGTAAAGTCCGTTCCGAATCTTAATAGAAGTAAATATTCCATGGTATAAGTTGCTAAGCATTTTGAAAACGATTTGACCTTAAACGATGTTACGACCACAATATGTTTCAACAAAAATGTGCGTTTATTGACTAAATTTTTGATTACAAAAATCGAGTTTTTTAAGTTCAATACAGTATAAAAATATTCTCCCAAACTACCGGTTGACCGAATCTGAAAAGCCGGGTTTTGGTTTTTTTTCGTATAAATTCTGCCATCACCAGATTTCGCATAGCCCCCTCGTTTCAGTTGTTTATCGCGGCATACTATTTCGGTTTCACTTGAATCTCGCTTCAAAAAGCAGATCTTTTTGTTTCT
Organism: Aedes japonicus; assembly: GCA_034211315.2. NCBI lineage: Eukaryota > Metazoa > Arthropoda > Insecta > Diptera > Culicidae > Aedes > Aedes japonicus. The sequence continues at coordinate 10,701 of JASCZW010008248.1, read as the reverse complement.
GTCAGATTGCGCTTGATGATGGCCCAATATTTATCGATTGAGCGGAGCCCTGGCATGTTTGGAGGGATCTTGTCATTGGGTACCTAGCGTTTTTCAAGGCACATGTACTGATAGCCTGCAAATTAGCGATCGTTGACAGTTTCATATGCCTGAAAATGTCTACCACCTCTCCCTCTGAGTTGCCGTACAAAACTCCTACCCAGTAAGCAGTGTGAAGTCTTGACGTAGGCTGTCTTGTTTAGTATATCGAGTTGCGGTAACTACTTTCTTAAAAATAAATAAGTTAAATGTAGAGGATGATTTCGAGAGGATCTAAAGGAACTCAAAAAAAAAGGTAAATTGTAATATTTTGAGGTAGTTGGTTAGAAACCTGGTAATAGTTTCCTAAGGAAATCAAAGGATGTACACATAAACATTCAAAACAATTATGTACGAAAATCGGGAGAAAACTAATTGCCATATATGAAGGTAGTTTATAGAAATCTTCATAGGTGGTAGGAGAACATGAATTATATTAGTGAAAAGTAACAATTATTTTATGCGCAGAACGGCACTTGGCTTCATCGAAGTCAGCTTAACCAGTGGTGCGATTTATCATTTTCACTTCATGAAATCTGTTGAAAATTACTTCAGTGTGCCAGTCACATTCACTCTATTTGAGAGCTTTTGAAAGTGTTAACTCGATACTGTACAGGAAGCTTTTTCGCTAGTTCATTGGATTGGATTGGATTTCTTTATTTGAGAGACTTTCAGCCGGGGGCTGGTTCGTCTCTTAAACGCTAGTTCATTCAACATTGTCCAGGCTGATTTGATTTTGAAATCATGAGTTTTTAGAGTTCATTACCCAGTTCATAAGTCATTTTCATTTTCAGAAGGATTCACTGAAACTGATAGACAAGTTGTATCAGTTCAGTAATGAATGACTGAGAGAGTAGTCAAGTGACTTGGGTAGTACTGAAAAATAAGTTATTTTGCCCGAATCTTACAAACAGATTTAACACAATCCGCAGCGCTATCGAGGAATGAACATTGCCATTAATATGATGGAATGGATATTACTTAGAAAAGATTTAGATGATGATTCATGATAATGTTTCGTTCACTAAAAATTTAAATCCCGTTCCGTGATTTTTTTTTGTATCATCTACCCATATGTCAATCGTTGAATACAATAAACTACCATACCAGCATTGTGAAAATCAGGACATTAAGAGACGCATTGGGTTCATACCTAAATTTTGAAGGAATACATTTTTTACCAGTTTTTTTTTTGTTTCAACCAAAAATTTATATTAATATTGCTCAGACTTACGTACCAAAAACCTGAATATTAGGAGGTTTTTAAATTTTGGAGTCAATTTAAATGTGTACACCTTAACGCTCAATTATATGATATATGTCAAGGGAACGTCCATTAATTACGTCACGCAAAAAATGACTTTTTATAACTTTTTATGATGGTTCATTTTCATCACATCAGTTTCGATATTCTCGCACTGAAAAAAAATACAATCTCTCTTTCACATTGAATTGCTGAAAAATCGCACCCCTGAGCTTAACATCAAATAATGTAAGTTAGTATCCAGAGCATGAGACTTATGCCTTGTTCAGACTACAGAGTTATAACGGTTGTCAAATAATTTCAAGAAATTCGTCATCAAGATAGGCTTATAACACGTTGTAACTGCTCATTCTGGCCAGTGTTTTACACAAAAGGAAATAAATACCCGAATAGAAAATTACCATTAGCTGTATGATTATTATTATACATTTTCCATTCATGATGTAATCACCATCATACGTTTCATCCGTGTATAATTCTGGTGTAATGTAAGGAACCATTCAAACTTTAAACAACCATAAATAGCGAATTCTATATATGATAATGATTTCATAAACAAGAAATTAACAGTGCCGTATAGTATATCCCTTGCTCATTAATTGTATGATATAACGAAGGAAAGATATGAATTATGGTCACAATAAACAAAAAAAAACAGGAAACTGTTGTAACAATACGTAACTTTTAGTTTATTATCACAATATGTATGACTATTGTAAAATACTGATCATTATAATATGTATGTGTAAGGGAGCGGTTTTATCAGTCTACTTGAAGGGTATGTTGCAATTTAATTAGGTAGATTTTACTTTCTAACTGATTTTAATCTACCTGTGAGCAGTATTGGTGACTTTAATAATATACCTTTGATTGTCAATTGATGAAACCTCAAATCAAAACAATTAAAAAAATATTTTATGATATAACCATAATTGAACGATACCACCTAAAGTAAAACTGCAGAAAAAATATTATTCACAAATTATTTACTGTATAATACACCGGAAATTTTGTTCGAGAAAAAGTCATTTTTTGTATGGTAACGATACTTAACAACCTATTAGTGTTATGGTAAGATCTTGATTTACCATAACATATATCATCGATATGATACACTTTATCTGCAGTTTATAATTATTGGAAGATAACTTGAATAATTATGAAACGATAAATGGTATAATAACTTTAAAATACTTGTTTATTCGGGTACCCCTTTGCAAGAACATCTATTGTAATATTAAAATATGTTGTTCTCTGCACAAACCCACATACAGCTGAAATCCCTTTGTTAAAAATAAAAATAATTCGCTTACCGATCACCGATGAATACTTCATGTTTATTGCATTCTAAATTGCCCATCTCTTGTTCAATTTCCACCCATACCGAGATTTCCATTACTAAAATAAACAGCATAAAAATGTCACACACATCGCTGTTCGGTTTTTTTTTCTCTGTTGTTTCGCCCTCCATTTCCACTCATTCGTCACCGTAAACACTGAATGCTTTTGCTTTCTGCTGCTGACTTGCTTTGCTGCGACTGCGATTAACCTTTTCCTTCGTTTTCTTCTTCTTCCTCCACATACTTCGAGTAGGAAGCTGAGCTTTTTCTTCTCTCCACTTTCCATTCTTCATCTCATCCATCGGCAAAAAAATATAATAATCGAATCCCTTTTCCAAAAAAACAACCCAAAACCCATTGCGATTCTTACCGATTGCGAGCATTTTCGCTTCGCCTACACTTTTCCACACGGTCATTTTTCCTTCTTTTCGCAGGATTCCGCCTTCTTACGAATTGAGAAAAAAAATTTCTTATCAATACCGTCGAGCTTACTGTCGCTTGATTTTCGATTTATTTTTTTTAACAATAATGCAAATTTCACCACTTTTCCCGATCACATTTTGACGATGTTCTTCTGGTGATTGCTGCTCAAGTTCTTCACTACTTGTTTTTTTTTTATTTGCACACAAAACACAACCGCGAACACACACACACACGCACACACCCGCGCGGATTCGACCCGCTGCTGATGATGATTGAAAACGAACCGGGCCCTCTTTTGCGGTGGGGGCCGCCTGCCGTCGTCGCACGATCAAACTATACCGTATTCATCGAAGCGGGGGAGTGAGTACGCGCACCGCTACCTCTCTCACCACCCACCACTACCACTGCCGACAAACAGAACACGACACTGCACAAATCTCACACAAGCTGTATATGCGGCCGGAAGGTGGCAGAACGGAGTGGAGTGAAGCGAATAAAAAAAAATCCTGGTAAGCGCGACGAGAAGCAGCGTTGAAAATCCACGTCCGAACAGCACCGAAGCAACACATCGAATGTTTACTATCGGTTCCGGTTGTTCGGGTCGTCGTCAAGCCACCGACCGACCGCCGCTTGCACTGATGCCGATGCCATGCAAGTTCGGATTCGGAGCTTTGCTTCGTTCCGTTCGTTCCGCGTTCCTTCGTTGTGTGATTTGGCTTTGATCGTCTCAGGGAATATAAAGGCTTTGCTTTGCGCAAAGACTGGCGCAAAAATTTAACGAAGAAGGTAAAATCGAATCTAACCGTATTTTAGTAGAGCCTAACAATTCAAATGATTTCCATAAAAATCGATATACCTAATGGAAGAATCCAGGTTACGCAAAAGTGAGGTTAAACCATGGGTTAAACGTCATAGATGGTACTTGTGAAGAATGTTTTTTCGAGCTGTTGAAGCTAAGTAGTTGGTGATAAAAAGTGCTGAAAATCGTCGATAATAACGATACCGACCAATTCCATACAGCTTAAAAAAAGGCCAGAAAGTTATAATCAATTTCAATTGCAAAGCAATTGCATGTACAGCACTTACACTTTGACACTGGAATACTTTATGAAATTTTTGAGCTTTTGCGATGTAAAGTGCAGCATATGTACCCGCAGACCGCAACGGTGGTGTTGTACTCGACGAAATGTCGATCGATCCGGGCCTATCGTTCTGCAATAACAACAAAAAACTGATTGGTTATAAAAGGACTCCTGGTCAACGCCAAAAAGCAACACATGGGTTGGTGGTGATGCTAGTTGGGGCACCGACAAACCGACATGAAGCTTAATCTTAACTTTTAATCAAGAACCCATAACGGCCGATTCAAATGTGCAGCGAACCCATCTGTCAAAACCTATACAACCACTTTATTTAGATCAAATAAATGTGTCCAGAATTGCTCAGACATGAACCTTCTTATCATGTTCCCTAGCGTGTTTGTAGCTTCAATAAACGTTCTCAGCGAACACGACGATAGATGTCAGTCATATGATTTGAACAGAAATATTAAGACATTTGCTATTGTCATTTATGTCGGTTTGTCGGTGGTTGGGGTGCACAATCGATGGAAACAGGTAGTGGCGTAACACTTCACTGGCAACACGATACCAGCAGATTTAAAAAAGACCCTTGTTATCGATGTCATCCGCTGCGCCGAAGAAGTGGGATTAAAGGTTCACTTTGTCAATACAGATTGTGGACCAAATAACGTCTAAATAACCAAATAAATTGACTTTATTCGCAACATTATTTTATTCTTCTCCTCACTGATCCAAACGTTTTTGGTTGGTTTTGTTCGATAGGTAGCATGTTTGTTTTGATCGATAGGTAGCATCGGTTTCACTCTTTGCGCGACTCTTCTTTATCGACTCTGGTCAAAAGGAAATCACACCGTGGCTACGAACTCTCATCAGTTTAGTATTTTTTTTCTGAAGAGGGCGAGTTGAGGGAATGTTAAAGTAAGATTTTGAAAGAATATGCGATAGAATGTTTGTGGTACTTACGTGTCCAAAGATGGACGTTTGGAATCGTCATGCACCCATTTTTTTTATACTGATAGGCAAACTTGAACTCTCGTGCGGTATGAGGTATGATATCCGATTTTGATCAGCAGCCATAGAAAAGGGCCAACAACTTGAAGACGTGAGTCAGAGGCAGATCTACTGCCGTTATCGCCCGGGTATACCTTAAAGATGTTGCAGTTATAGTATACATAGTATACACATCGGATTAACCATTATATGCAATGAATAACCATTTCTTCATTTCTAATTTCATTTGTTAGGCTCAGGCGTGTGCGAAGCCTTGCGGGGACGATATTCAATATTGTAATTAACATTGTTTTATTTTTCGATACTAGTAAAAGTGGGGTGCCAATTACTCGTGGCTAGCTCGAGGTTAATGGGTCACATTATCGTTTGAAAGAGGCTAGGCAGGTCACTTATTTCAGGTATCAGTTGCTGTGAGAAGTTATGATAAATGTAATAGAATTTATCTAATTTAGGGTTTTTAGTGGTTAGTTCACGTCGTCCACGTTTTTTTTCACGTTTGTAAGATGTGCGTATATCAGCTTGAAAATATCGGGATCATCAGGATTCCAAATTCACTAAAAGTAACCATAACAAAGACATGTGGCTCGATTTTTGCCATTTCATACATTTACCTCATGATTATTGTGCAAAAACAACAGTCATACAATTTATAAGGCAGTTTTTTGAAAATGATATGAATGGTTTGAGAAAAATGCTACCATTAACTGAGATAACCAGAGTTCGACAAAGATTTTTCATTAGGGCCTAACTGACAAACGTAGACAATGGCTTCTTCCGCGAATTTCTCGTCGTTGAAAACTCACCTAATCAATCAATGGTCATTTTGAAGACGAAGAGCTCACCTATCCGATAGAATTGGAAGCTTACACGGGAAGCCTTTGTGCCACGAGAAATTTACGGAAGCCATTGTTTACGTTTGTCAGTTAGGCCCTAATGAAAAACCTATTTCGAGTTGCACACTTGGCTGTTATAACGGATTTTATGAAATCAAAATAATAGGCTCATGAAATTTCGTAACGCAAAGTTTAGGAATTTAGATAATATAAAAACAATTTAGATCAATTTTGATTTTTTTAAGTATCTTATGGATGAACTTGCATGAAATTCATTCAAGCACTGTTTTAATTTCATAGAAGTTACGTGTGACTTATTTTCATAAGATACTAGCTGATCCCGGTGCGAGCGTTGCTACGCCTGCAACTAAATGAATGAACATTACATAGAACTGACGCTTTTTTTAATGAGTTTTTTTTGAGTAATATGGAGTTCAAACTTCTATCAGAACATTCTTCTTACCCGTGACAATACACAGTTTGTGGCTTAGTTACCTGTATAAATCTCAGGATTGGTTGAAATTTGTGTATGAATTCACCATAGAAACATTTCTTGCATTCAGAAAACCCCGAATACCGTTTTTGATTCCATTTGCTTGATTAGTTCTCGAGTCATGCAGAATAGTGTATTACATTTGTATCGTATCCTTTTATGACGGGGAGGGTTCTCAAGCTACCATAAAAACCTTTTTTGCCTTCAAAAACTCACACATGCTAAATTTGGTTTCTTTTGCTTGATTAGTTCCTCGAGTTGTGCAGAAATATTGTGTTTCATTTGTATGGGAGCCCCCCTTTCCAGAGAAGGGAGGGTTTCAAACCATCACAAGATTATCCTCCGGTGCCCAAACGAATCTTAGCATAGCAAAATTTCACGCCAATCGGTCCTTCCGCTCGCTGAGTTAAATCGTGACAAAGGAAACCCCAACTCATTTTTATTATATAGACTAGCTAAACCTGGTGCGTGCGCTGCTACGCTTGCAACTAAATGAAGGAAAATTCAATAGAACTGGCCCTTTTATGGTTTTTTTCGAAATGAGTTTTTTTTTCTTGACTAAGCAGGGGTTCAAACTTCTATCAAAACATGCTTCTTATCCGAGAAACACACGTTTTGTGTTTAAGTAAGCTGTTGTTTGGGAGCCCTCGCTTCCAGAGCGGGGTGGTTTCTCAAACCACCATACAATCATTGCCTTCAAAACCCCCCACATTCCAAATTTGGTTCCATTTGCTTGATTAGTTCTCGAACCATCGCACTGGGCTCATCGATTATAATAAAAATTTGAGTTTCATTTGTTTGAAGCCCCCCCCCCTTCAGAAAGGGGAGGGGTCTTGGACTATCATAGAAACATTCTTGCCTTCAAAACCCCCCACATGTCAAATTTGATCGGATTTGTTTGATAGTTCTCGGGTTATGAAGAAATGTGTGTCTCATTTGTATGAGAGCGCCCCTTCCTGAGAGAGTAGGGGTCTCAAACAATCATAAGAACCTTCCCCAGTCCCAAAAACCCCTTCATATAAATTTTCACGTTGGTCGCTTCAGAATTTCTCGAGTCTCTAAGGGTCTGAAAGACAGACAGACAGACAGAAACTCATTTTTATGTATTTAGAAATCTAGCCTCCTAAAATCCCCATATGCTAAAAAGGTTTCATTCACTTGATTAGTTCAAAAGTTATGCAGAAATTTGCTTTTTATTTGTTTGGGAGCCCCCCCCCCCCCGATTTGAAGTGGGGAGCGGTGGTGAAGTGCCATAGAACCATTTCTTGCCTCCAAAAACCTCAACATGCCAAATTTGGTTTCATTTGTTTCATTGGTTCTCGAGTTATGTTAAAAATTATGTTTCATTTTCATGGGAGTCTCCCTTTCCAGAAGGCGGCGGGGTCTCAAACCACCTTAGAAACATTTATTTCCTTCAAAAACTTCCACATGCCAAATTTGGTTCCATTTGTTTGATTTGTTCTCGAGTTATGCAGAAATTCGTGTTTCATTTGTATGAGAGACCCCTCTTTCAGTTAGCGGAGGAGTCTCAAACCACAATAGAAACATTTCTTGCCTTCGAAAACCTCCATATGCCAAATTTGGTTCCATTTACTTGGTTGGTTCTCGAGTTAGGCAGAAATTTACGTTGTTTTTGTATGGAAACCCCCCTCTCTTCCCCTTCCAGATGGTGGAGGAGTCTCAAACTTCCAAAGAAACATTTCTCTCCTCCAAAAACCTCCACATGCCAAATTTGGTTCCATATGCTTGATTAGTTTTCGAGTTATGCACAAATTTGTGTTTCATTAGTATGAGAGCCCCCCTCTTACAGAAGGCGGAGGGGTCTCGAGGTATTTTAAAAACATTTCTTGCCTTCAAAAACCTTTACCTGTCAAATTTGGTTCCATTTACTTGATTAGTTCTAGAGTTATGCAGAAACTTGTGTTTCATTTTTATGGGAGCCCTCCCTCCCCTACCAGAGAGGGAGGAGGGGTCTCGAAATACCGTAGAAACATTTATTGCCTTTAAAATCCCCGCAAGCCAATTTTGGTTCCATTTGCTTTATTAGATCTAGAGTTATGAAGTTTCATTTGTATGACAGCACCCCTTCTAGGAGAGGAGAGGGGTCTCAAACTACCAGGCAAACATTTTTCGCCACCAGAAAACCCCACATGCCAAATTTGGTTCCATTTGCTTGATTAGTTCTTGATATATTCAGAAACTTCTGTTGTATTTGTATGGGAGCCTCCCTTTTTAGAGAAGGGAGGGGTCTCAAACTACCATAGAAACATTTTTCGCCTCCAAAAAGTTCCGCATGCTAAATTTGGGTTCCTTTGCTTGATCAGTTCTCGAGTTATGCAGAAAACTGTGTTTCATTTGTATGGGAGCCCCCCCTTTCAGAGGAGAGAGGGGTCTCTCACTATCTTAAAAACGTTCCCCGGTCTCAAAAACTCGTGCGTACAAATTTTCATGCCAAACGGTTCTTCCGCTCGCGAGTTAAATCGTGACAAAGTAAACGCCAACTCATTTTTATTATATAGATAGCTGAACCCGGTGCGTGCGCTGCTACGCTTGCAACTAAATGAAGGAAAATTTAATGTAACTGGCACTTTTATGGTTTTTTTTCGGAATGAGTTTTTTTTTTCTTGAATAAGCAGGGGTTCAAACTTCTATCAAAACATGCTTCTTACCCGAGAAATACACGTTTTGTGTTTAAGTATCCTGGATAATTCTCATTTTTGGTAGAAATTTGTGTTTCATTTCTATGAGAGCCCTCCCTTCCAGAGGGGATGGTTTCTCAAACCACCATACAATGATTGCCTTCAAAACCCCCCACATGCCAAATTTGGTCCCATTTGCTTGATTAGTTCTCGAACCATCACACGGGGCTCTTCGATTATAGAAAAAAAATGAGTTTCATTTGTTTGAACCCCCCACCCTTTCAAAAAGGGGAGGGGTCTTGCACCACCATAGAAACATTCTTGCCTTCAAAACCCCCCACATGCCAAATTTGATTCGATTTGCTTGATTAGTTCTCGAGTAATGAAGAAATTTGTGTTTCATATGTATCAGAGCCCCCCTTCCTGAGAGAGTAGGGGTCTCAAACAATCATAAGAACCTTCCCCAGCCCCAAAAACCCCTTCATATAAATTTTCACGTTGGTCGGTTCAGAACTTCTCGAGTCTATATCATTTACTTCATTGGCTCTCGAGTTATGTTAAAAATTATGTTTCATTTTTATGGGAGTCTCCCCTTCCAGAAGGCGGAGGGGTCTCAAACCACCTTTGAAACATTTATTTCCTTCAAAAACTTCCACATGCCAAATTTGGTTCCATTTGTTTGATTTGTTCTCGAGTTATGCACAAATTTGTGTTTCATTAGTATGAGAGCCCCCCTCTTACAGAGGGCGGAGGGGTCTCGAGTTACTTTAGAAACATTTCTTGCTTTCAAAAACCTCTACCTGTCAAATTTGGTTCCATTTACTTGATTAGTTCTAGAGTTATGCAGAAACTTGTGTTTTATTTGTATGGGAGCCCCCCCTCCCCTACCAGATAGGGAGGAGGGGTCTCGAACTACCGTAGAAACATTTATTGCCTTCAAAATCCCCGCAAGCCAAATTTGGTTCCATTTGCTTTATTAAATCTAGAGTTATGAAGAAATTTTAGTTTCATTAGTATTCCAGCACCCCTTCTAGGAGAGGGGAGGGGTCTCAAACTTCCATCCAAACATTTTTCGCCACCAGAAAACCCCACATGACAAATTTGGTTCCATTTGCTTGATTAGTTCTTGATATATGCAGAAACTTCTGTTTTATTTGTATGGGAGCCTCCCTTTCTAGAGAGGGGAGGGGTCTCAAACTACCATAGAAACATTTCTTGCTTCCAAAAACTTCCGCATGCTAAATTTGGGTTCCTTTGCTTGATCAGTTCTCGAATTATGCAGAAAAATGTGTTTCATTTGTATGGGAGCCTCCCCTTTCAGATGAGGGAGGGGTCTCTTACTATCTTAAAAACGTCTCTTACTCTTACTATCTTAACGCCGCCCCCAAAAATCTCTGCATACAAAATTTCACGCCGATCGGTTTTTTCGCTCGCGAGTTAAATCGTGACAAAGGAAACCCCAACTCATTTTTATTATATAGATGCGTTATGTTTTTCATCACTAGTTTTGATGAGAAAAACTCATTAGGAAAATCATA
>JASCZW010008247.1:0-93889 GCA_034211315.2 Aedes japonicus | reverse complement strand
GGCGATACGGTCAAAATTTGGTCAATATCAACTTGACGTATTTCTTTCAATTTTGCATTTAAAAAACCTGAACACCCCTCATTTTGAAGTGTGTGTGTGTAGAATGTTGCTCCTATTTTGATTTTGGAATTCACTCTTCAGTTGTCAAAATGCCGTCCAAGCAAGAAGAGCAGCGTATCAAAATTTTGCTCGCGCATCGCGAAAATCCGAGCTACTCGCACGCAAAGTTGGCAAAATCGCTAAAAGTTGCCAAATCAACCGTTACAAATGTAATTAAAGTGTTTGGGGAACGTTTGTCGACAGCCAGGAAGTCTGGATCGGGGAAATCGAAAACCGGGAAGCCGCTGAGACGACAAAGAGAGTTGCCGGTAGTTTCAAGCGAAACCCTAACCTATCTCTCCGAGATGCCGCAAATAAGCTGGGTGTATCGTCTACAACCGTGCATCGAGCCAAAAACGAGCCGGACTATCGACTTACAAGAAGGTAGTGACTCCAAATCGCGATGATAAACAAAATACGACGGCCGAAGCGCGATCCCGGAGGCTGTACACGACGATGCTGACGAAGTTTGACTGCGTGGTAATGGACGACCGAAACCTACGTCAAAGCCGACCACAAGCAGCTTCCGGGACAGGAGTTTTATACGGCAAAAGGAAGGGAAAGGTAGCAGATATTTTCAAGCACACGAAACTGTCAAAGTTCGCAAAGAAATATCTGGTTTGGCAAGCCATCTGTACCTGTGGCTTGAAAAGCAGCATTTTCATAGTTTCCGGGACTGTCAACCAAGAAATTTACGTGAAAGAGTGTTTGAATAAACGTCTGCTGCCTTTCCTGAAGAAACACGGTTGTTCCGTACTGTTTTGGCCGGATTTGGCATCTTGCCATTACGGTAAAAAGGCCATGGAGTGGTACGCCGCCAACAACGTGCAGGTGGTTCCCAAGGACAAGAACCCTCCCAACACGCCAGAGCTCCGCCCAATTGAGAAATACTGGGCTATTGTCAAGCGGAACCTAAAGAAGACCAAAAAAACTGCTAAGGACGAGCAGCAGTTCAAGGCAAACTGGCTTTCTGCGGCGAAGAAGGTGGACAAGGTGGCTGTACAAAATCTGATGGCAGGGGCCAAGCGTAAGGCCCGGCAATTAGGATTTGGAAAAGCGGAAGCCTAACTGAATATTTTTCCTGAATTTTATACTAATTGAACTTGAAAAAGAAATTTAATTTGATTTTTAAATAAACGATTTCACCGATTTACACGCGTTTTCCCTTGACCAAATTTTGACCGTATCACCCTTTAGACGTCCAAATGAGGTCACTACAACAGAGAGCGTCGATAAAATCCATGATATAGTATTGGCGAATCCAAAAGTGAAATTGAGAGAGCTAGCTTTAGGCATATCAATGGAACGCGTTGGCAATATCATGCATTCCGTTTTGGGTATGAAGAAGCTCTGCGCGCGATGAGTGCCGCGTTTGCTTACAACGGCCCAAAAACGCATTCGAGTTACAATCTCTCAGGAGAATTTGAGCAAGTTTACACGCAATCCGAAGGAGTTTGTTCGTCGATTCATAACCATGGATGAAACTTGGATCCATTACTACACCCGGAGTCATCTCAGCAGGCAAAACAGTGGGTTTCACCGGGCGAAAGTTTTCCGAGGTGCCCGAAAACGCAACAATCTGCGGGAAAGGTTATAGCTTCCGTGTTTTGGGATGCGCAAGGTGTGAAATTCAACGACTATCTTGAAAAAGGTAAAACCACAACAGGCGCATGCTATGCAGTGTTATTGGATCGTTTGAAGGATGAAGTCCAGAAAAAAACGACTTACAACGTGTCTCACCCATTTTAAGCTTTAGCGACTTTTTGGATACTGGGTTAGACATTGAGTTGCACCAGATTGTAGTTCATTCTTCTCCTCAAAACGTCGTCTTCACATACACCGTTAAAGATAATCCGAAGCACACGTCGATCGAATACTCCCACTGCTTGAACTACCGGTTGTATCAGCGTCTTTTAGATTGTATACTTAGAACGAGGGAGAAAATTACCAGACCATAGGGTCTTGTGGAGTCGATAGTAAGCATGACTTCTGGCTATTATGCGTCCTAAAATTACCCTGCAGAAGTTGTTATCAGACGTCACCAATGATCCGAAGTACAGAAACTCATCTTCTTCTAGCATTTCAAGCTTATTGCTTTCACAATTCGCTTATTGCTTGCCCTCAACTTAGTGTAAGAGGCAAATGACCAATGGATTCAAGCCTCTCCAATAAATAACAGAGAAAATTGAGAGCTTTCGATGCCAGATACCATTTTTGCATTAGTATGATTGTTTGGCAAGTACAATTATACTCTATGCCCAGGGAGTCGAGAAATTTTCCTTAGCGAAAAATTCCTAGACCAGACCGGGAATCGAACCCAGCCACCTCCAGCATATTATTGCTTTGTAGCTGCGCACTGGTTTGAAAACCGATTTCCCGGTCAATTTCAGGACCGCTTTGAGGACAAGTTTCAGAGCAGTATGAGCAGCGATTTGTGAACCGATTTGAGGACTGTTTTGAAGGCCGATTTGAGGACTGACTTAAAGACAGATTTAAAGACCAATTTGAAGACCGATTTGAAAACAGATTGAGGAATGATTTCAAGAAACTGTTTTATGGACCGATTTAAGGAAACCTAGGATAGTATTATTCACAGAGGCTCAATTCGAGCAGCCTTGTTTGAAATGTCCTAATTGGCCAAGTCCGATTAGAAAAGTTTGTTTCTATCAGTGTAGTTCAAAGAATCCGATCTGAGGAGTCTTATTTGAAGAGCCTGATATTAGGAATCCAAATTAATTTAATTTAAGGATTCCAATTTAAGGTGCCTGATTTGAGGATTCCGAACTGAGAAGCACGATATGAGAGTCCTATTTGACGAGTCCGATTTGAAATACCTCGTTTAAGAAGTCCGGTTCAAGAATTGGATTCAGAGTGCTCAAATGAATTTGCACAAATCGTGATGTCTTATCAAAAGTGTCCAGTTTAAATGAAAAAAATTGTGATGACACATTCTTCTTCTTCTTTCTTAGCGTTTCAAGCTTATTGCTTTCGTAATCCGCATATTGCTTTCTCTCAACTTCTAAATGCACTTCTAGAGTTATTATTTAAGAGCTTTCGATGACAGGTACCATTTTGGCATTAGTATGATTGATATGATGCCCAGGGAGTCGGGAAATTTTCCATAACGAAAAATTCGTAAACCACACCGGAAATCAAACCCACCCACCTCCAGTATGGTGTGGCTTTGTAGCCGCACCTTTACCGACTGAGCTAAGGGAGAACCCGATGACACATTAACAATTCTTAATTCAGAGCTTTCGTTGCCAATACAAAGGATTAAATGATTTAATGTACTACACTTATCATGTTGCGTTGATAGATTTATAGAGGTCTTATAGCATGCTACAGTTTGAAGACTGATTTGAGGAAACCGATTTAAGTCATACTTTAGGTTTCAGATTTGATTAGTCCGAATTAAGAAGTATTATTTAGAGGGTACAATTGGAGAAGCAACATGTGAAATGGTCCAATTAGAATAGTCTGATGCACGTAGTGCAGTTCAAAGAGTCTGATAGTAGGAATCTGAGAAGCCCGATTTGAGAGTCCTATTTTACGAGTCCGATTTTACATGCCCAGTTAAGATGTCTATTTCAGGAGTTCAATTCGAAATGTTGAACTAGATTTTTACAAATCGTGATGTCTGATTTGAAAACTATAACGTAAGAAGTCTCACTAACTGAGGTGTCTAATTTAAATAGTAAATTTTCTTTGTCTTTCCAAAGCATCGTGTAATGTGCTACAGCACGCTTCATTAATAATCCGTGATCTACAGAACCTTCTCAAAACTGAATGTGTTACTTGGGTTATACTTCAGGGCAGCCTATCGAATTTCTCACCCGAAAAGACATCCGACTGTATTTAAGACTGTAGAAGAAATTCGTAACTAATTTTCGTCCGCTGGACTGGAAACCCTATGCGGTGAGGAACGCGGAACGAAGGAACGCGTACCAGTAGATATGGATCGTTTTTTGTACAATTGACCTTAATCACGTTGAACTCATCCCATGGCACCTTACATCATATGAGAATCCAATACCAAAATCAATAATAGCTACATTGAGTTTTCAGGCTCGAATTGGCCACACCTTGGGTTTTCCATGAGAAGAGGCAAATTTATGAGATAAACTAAAACGTACACAGATAAAAAGAAACACTGAATTTTCTGCGTTATCTAATGCACATAAGGGGAATGCTAGATTTGGCAGAAAATAATGGGATATTTCATGTAAATTTAAGCCAGATATCGCCTAAATCTAGCCTGTTGTATGAAAGATTGCAAACAATATCATTGTTTGCGCTCCTTTGGCTTGGAATTACACGAGGGGAAATTTTACACGCTTGTTAAAATTAATTATTTTTTTCTGTGTATCATACGTCACCTAATATCACATGAAAATTTGAAAAGAAGTACAATGGTGATTATTACAAGTATCCTGAACCACATTGCATAAATCCGGACATGTTCACCATTTTTAAATCCAAGATGGCCACCATAAGTGAAAAATAAACATGCAGATGAAAGTTTGAACACATTTTGAAATCCAAGATGGTCGGTTTCAGTGTAAGACTATTATGTTGAAAATGTAACACCATTGGCATTTTAAGATTGTAAACGGGCTAATAGGCATCCGACGCCATTTTGATATTTTTTGAGAACTACAGTTGTGGTTATATCAAGTTCCAAGAACATATTGGATACATCCAGAATTCTCTCAGTGGCAGTGGCTTGTTCATAGCCAAAACCGTTAAATGGACAGTATTAATCATATGAGAATTCAATAACAATTTAATTATTGGCAGTATCAAATCCTTAATTTTTGAAACCCTCCGTGATGTGGCCAGTGACCGTGGCAGTTTTTCTTTACGAAGTTTAAATGTTTATTTATTAATGGCGTAAACACCGAGATTGTTGTAAATCAACCAACAGTCTGATTTACTGACTTAGGCGATATCTAGTTTAATTTGACATAAAATATCCTTTGAATTTTTGCCAAACATAGCATTCTATATACGTGCATTAGACCTTTGATATTTTAATTCAACTATGATATCTACTCCTGTTTACCATTTTGTCAACGCTGCTGATCCTTTAACACACTGTAAACAAAAATATGTGCGTCCAATTAACTTTAAATGTACCTTTAATTCTCGTCAATGTGATCTTAGGCTTTGTACACAAATTACGTAACGCATAAAGGGGGGGGGCGGTAGTTGAGCAACCGTTACTTATTGTGACATACTTTATCCATACCTTTTCGCTCAATTTTCAATACTTCTATTCTATTTCCTACCTACCGTACAGTGACGGGACTTTCATCACTTTCTCTTCATATCTTTTATTCTAGCAACCATTACTGTCCACTCTTGGTGACTCATGGTGATGAGCGAACATCTCCTTCTACATCAAGTAGAAAAGAGTTTATTTCCAATAGTTGAAAACTATGTTTAAAAACTCTGGGAAATACGTTAAATAAAAGGTTTCGATCTATATTTTGAAGAAAAGCTTTCAAAACTGTGCCAAAACTTTGTTTTTGTATTATTAATGACGTTCCAGCTCCAGTGATCATCATTATTAATGACGCTTGCCATAACTGGCACAGTTTTAAATTTTGGTTCCTTTCATGGCCAATCGTATGTGTTTTTTATGGGAGTGGCCATAATAGAAACACATTTATGGCCAAGTGGTGCACCTGAAATTTATAGAAAAATGGATTTAGTTTATCTTTTGATTTCCGACCAAATTCTAAAGCTTTGACAAATGGACACGTACACTGAAAATTAATTTTCGTAAAAAAGCTTTCAATCTTTTCGTAAACATGGATTAAACACATAGAACAAATGTCTCGTAAATTATATGAAACATCCATATTGCTTGTCTTCCAATAAAACGCTATCATTACACCTTATTTGTACAATGCACAAAATTAATCTAGTGAAGAGCAAACTAACTTCTCGTGGTTGAGTTTTTTTTTTCAAATATATTTTGAGCCGTTAAAGTAGAACTGTCAGTCATTCATGCAACCACCCAAGAGCCGTTTATTTTTTATTGGTAACAAATTACTATTTGTATTGTTTTCGTAGAATGAACGAATGTTTTTTTTGTGTCAACAAATGCTTTGTGCTTTTGACAGTTGCGCGTGTGGCTTTTGATACAAGGGAAGCTTCGGAAAAAGTACAAATCAAATTCGTTGCAGAAAACAACGAATATATTTGTTAGTCCTACCATCGATCGTAATATAAACGAAAATTAATTTCCAGTGTACTATTTAAATGTGATCTACTAAACGAAAGGTATCTTATGGCGATTTGCTTCACCAATTGGTGCAATTTTCCATAAATTGTACATCTAAACGCTGATAAATATATTGTTCTGTATAGATTCAACAAATTTTATTGTAGACTCACGGCTTACCATATTTATTCAAACAACACCGATTTAATTTTTGAACCATTTTTGTTTTGTTTCTAAAAGCGCTGCAAAGGAGGTTTCTATTGAAAACAAATAGCATTTATTGTAGAATAAAAAAATAAGCTTTTTGGAAACAATGCACCTTTGCATTGATTCGACCAAACCGGTTGAATTGACAAAAAATAATGGTTTTTTATATCAAAACCATTGAAATAATAAGGAATTTTGTTGATTTGTTTGTTGATTGTTGATTCTACCAAATTATTTAGTTGAATCAATAATGATTTCTGTTAGAAATATTAATTGACTAAAAATATTGGATTCGATACGAAATTTTATTGTTTCAAATTTATGATTGCATTAAACTAAAACAATGTGTGGTTTTATTTAATACACAAGAAATGTTGATTCTAATCATTGTGTTCAATCACCCAGTATTCTTCTACGTGTAGCCTACATCAAATGAACTTGTTGCTGCGTCAGTTGTTCTATGTTTCTGCCGTCATGAATTAGTCGTTTATAGCGCGCCCGGGTCAAAAGGAAAACTCTGAATAGTACCCATATAAAAAAATATAATTATTAATAATTAGATTTTAATGATTGCAATAGGTCAATATTATGCATTGCATAAAATACTGTTGATTTAAGTGATATGAATAACACATTTTTTGTGAAACTTTAAATAATTTAATGACATTTGAATAAACTTTTTGAACTAATATTTATAGCAGTTTTAAGAACATTCAATAACCTGAATAAATGCGGTACAATGAGTGCAACGTTTTTCGTAATCTTTATATTAGCTTTAAGATACTGAAATGAAATTAATTGAATGATGTTTGCAATCTTTACTAATTTCAAGTATATTAGAATTAAACATAAAAACAACAACAATAACAGTTTTTGTGATGATTTTATCACAATTAAGAAATAGGGGGGGTTCTGAGCGTTACGTAATTAAAGGGGGGAGTCTGGTCACGCGTTACTTGTTGTTACAAAGGGGGGGAGGGGGTCCAAAATCCCGGGTTTTTGCGTTGCGTAATTTGTGCACAATGCCTTAGTTCTGTTCAAATTGTTTATTGTGAAATAATGTTAAGTTCACCTCACTATATACTCAGTTTAGTCTTAGATATCAAACTTTTGTTTAAGACATTTGATCCTGATAGCCGAATGCATAATAAAACATCAAAAGCCATATGACAATCAAAATGATCATGAGCATAGGAAACATTCCAAGCATTTAAAAGTAGATGAGAAAATGTTAAATTAATCAGGTTTTAATGTCAAAATAAATATGTAGCCATGACGGAATTGGATTTGTCCTTGACAAATGAACGAAATATTATAGAAATTGAGTTTGGTTAAGGGTTGCTAGTGTGCTAGCGGTTTGCAGTGTCCCATCGTTAATCGACTTTAACATTTTGAGTACCTCTGCTAATTTGTCACCACTTACTTTACTTATCTCAAAGCAAATAATATTCCGTCGCTCACTTGCAAACCAATAGAACAGCAATCAAGCACAAACTTCCAAAAACCTCCTTAACCCACGAACCGCATCATTCATTTATAATCTACTTACAAGTCACGATCGTGCCTCCCACTTACCAAGGAAGCCACTCAGACATTATGTTTTCCAGAATTCCCCTCCCCAAGTCTGCCCCGTCCGTACACATAAATCGATGATAAATTTCAATTGAATCCATCATCTGCCGACGTTCGGCCGATCGTCCGCCAGGATCCGCACGAAAAAAAAATTATGAATGAAAAATTGAGTGATTTCGACGGCTGCCCAAGCGACGAACCCCGCACGATCTTTGGAAGTAACGAGGATGAAGGCAAACGGCCACATGCAATAATCAATAACGACAACGACGACGACGGTCGTAAAAATGACTCGAAACCATTTGAAGGGACTGTGCGAGTTCGGATTGCGTTGTGGTTTACCGCTCATCGAAGCTACCAATCTTCAAGCGGGGGCATTTCATAGGTGTAAGACAAAGACCGGATATTTCCCTCCGAGGTGCTTTGATGTCATTTGAAGAACGTTCCTGTTTTACCGTTTCGGATTAATGCGTGATCTGGGTGGTATCAAATTTCGATACACCTGTGTCGTAAAAGAACAGTTTAGGCACTAATTAATGTCTACAATCCGTTCGATTAGAAAGTCATCAATCACGAGTGGCGGAATTTTGATTGCTCGGACGTGTGCCTTACCGCCACTTGGTCTGTTAAAAATCGGCAATTAAAGCTCTTTCTTTGGCCGTCCTCGATCGTTTGTCCGAACAAATCTACGTACGAATTCCCCGATAACAGAGATCAGATGGTTATGCAACCTCACGACGCGTAAACCGGATTCGATGGGAAAGAAAACTTGCTCCTAAATCTGCAAACACTCCAGTGGCACCGCCGCTTGAAAACGGGGCCCGATTATCAACCATTATTCGACTGGGAAGTCGTAAATTCCTATTCCGATCCAATCGCACCAAACGTTCGTCGGTGGGTAGGTACAGTGCACAACAAGTGAATGCGTAACTTTATCACAGGTGAATGTATCAAATTCTTTCCTTTTGCCAGAGATCCGAATCTGATTGCGCAAGGTACGAATCTGTTCGGGAAGGGTAAGTAGGAAGTCATTCCCTCATTTCACTCCGCGCTCAATCAGGAGTCAGATTTCGAGCATTTAAATTAGCCACCTGTCCTGTCCTCCTCTGCGTGGTCTACAAGTTAACAAGCAGGGAAAATAAGGAAGCAACATCGAGCCAATCTGCTGTGAGCCGAGCGTTGTTTTTACCACTGCATCTAAACTGCCAACAAAAAACCGTTAATGTTAGAGAGAAAAAGCGAACATGTGTTGCGCTCGAGTGGGAGGAATGTGAAAAATTCCAACCACCTCATTACAGATTTTGCTCACTGTTTCTCAATAAATGCAAGCGGGGTTTGGTCGGCACACGGTGGAGGGTGGATTGCTGCGAAAAAAAGTGCGTGCCTGGCAGCAGCAGTGGCAGCAACACCAATCCATCCATCTATTGAACCTCCTCCGCCGAGCCGCTGTTCAATTTGGACTGAAGCAGTTCGCGCCAAGTTGCCATTTGCGATCAAGTTGGAGATCATTAAAAATCGGTACGATTTACATAAATCTAATGAGCGATCAAATTAAGCGTCTGTGTGAGTGTACGTTTCAAATGCAAACTTGGTTGCGTTTGCGAATGTTTCGCAAAAACTTTGAAATTAAACTTTGTTGATTTAAATTGAAATGCCATCAGAAGTTATCACATCAATTATCGATGCAGAAATCCTGCACCTAGTCATATCTATCAAGTATCGATTTGATTGGCTGCCAAACTGAGATTGAAGCCGATCTCGATGGGCTATCAAAGTTCAATCAGTGCCGGTACGTGCTGAGCTTACCGACAAATTTCTTCGATTCCCCCAGAAATATCTCGCTCTTATGTAATGCCATTTTACTTTTTTTCATCACGCTCATCGATCGGTGGATCTTCGAACTTTCTGCCGTTCGACTACGGGCTACCGAAGCCACGAACTGCGGGAATAGTTTAAAATAGCGACAGAAAAAAAAATATTGGTTTCTCAAACCCAACATGAAAATAATCTTCTTCAATGAAAATTACAGTGCTTGGCAGCGGCTGGTAATTTCATTTTCGCGCACCCATCATCGAACGGTTCCTATAATCATACCTACTTTGACAAAACAGCGACGCGACGACGACGGGCCCCCCTTTTCCGTTGAAACGTGACGGGGATGAGAGAAAAGTTTAATGTAAACATTTGGCTAGAGAAAACAAACACTTGAATGGCTCGCTGGCTCGCTGATCGTGGTCGCGTCATCATCATCATCTTCTTCTTCTTCTTCATCATCATCTTCAGCGATCATGATCGGCAACAGCAGCTCCTTCAGGGGCTGAAACATTGATTGCAATTTTTATGAACATTACTTCCAGCGGTAATTTAATGTCGATTACAACCCAATCGTGATCGATGCGGCGGTTGGTTGGATGTGATGCCCGGTGATGGGTTTCGATTGGCTGAAAATTGCGATTAGATGAACATTTAAGGAATTTCATATTTCGATCAATGGTCATTCCAACACGTGTTTAGTCGAACATTGAAATAAATATTTGAATGTACTCCGGGTAAAGGTCGCTGGAATTCAAAATTATCAATTGTGAATCATCGCCAATTCAAATTTTTGAAATTAACGTTGGAACCACTTAGTATCTTAACACATCAAACCTGTATTTTCTCCAGATTTATTTTACGTACGACAAACGTAATTCAGTCAAAATGAATTTATTTTAACGAGCGAAATTGGCCGTTGGTCGCATCTGTTGTTTGACATTTTTATGACTAACTAGCTGACCACGGTGCGAGCGTTGCTACGCCCTCAACTAAATGAATGAACAATGGTTGTTTTATTGGAAAGAGTTTTTTTTTTTTTTTTGACTAAGAAGGGGTTCAAGCTTCTACAAACATTTCTTGCATTCAAAAACCCCGCGCGCCATTTTTTGTTCCATTTGCTTGACTTGTTCTCAAGTTATGCAGACATTTGTGTTTCATTTGTATGAGAGCCCTCTTTTCTCCCAAAAACCCCTGCATACACATTTTCACGCCGATCGGTAAGACAGACAGATTTTATTAAAAATATAAAAACCACATGCCAAATGTGGTTTCATTTGCTTGATAGCCCCAACCCCCCCCCCCCCCCCACTGCAATAGGAAAAGGGGTCTTGAACTACCATAGAAACATTTCTTGCCTCCAAAAACCTCCACATTTCAAATTTGGTTCAATTTGCTTCATTGTTTCCCGAGTAATGCAGAAATTTGTGTTTCATTTGTATGGAAGCCCCTCCTCCTTCCTTCCAGAAGGCGAAGAAGTCCAAACCACCTAAGAAACATTTATCTTCTTCAGAAACCTCCACATGCCAAATTTGGTTCCATTTGCTCTATTAGTTCTCGACTTATGCAGAAATTTGTGTTCCATTTGTTTTAGAGAGCCCCCCCCACCCCCCCCCTTCTCATATGGCGGAAGAGTCTCAAATCACCATAGAATAATTTCTCTTCTTCAAAAACTTCCACATCCTTTCCACATTCCAAGGATTTGCGTTTCATTTGTAAGGGATCCCCCCCTTTCAGAAAGAGGAGGGGTCTCAAATCAACATAGAACCATTTTTTGTCTTCAAAAACCTCCATATGTCAAATTTGGTTCCATTTTCTTGATTAGTTCTCAAGTTATGCATAAATTTGTGTTTCATTTGTATGGGAGGCCCCTCCCCGTTCAGAAGGGGAGGGGTCTCAAATCAGCATTGAAACAGTATTTATCTTCAAAAACCTTCACATGCCATGTTTGGTTCAATTTGCTTGTTTAGTTATACAGAATTTTGTATTTCATTTGTATGGGAGCCCCCCCCTTTCATGGCGGGGAAGGATCTGAAACCATCATAGAAATTATTCTTGCCTTCAGAAACTCACACATGCTAAATTTGGTTTCTTTTGCTTGATTAGTTCTCATGAGAACCTTCCTACAAAATTTCACGTGACGAGTCTCTATCTTCTCTTGAAATCATCGGTAAAATTTGCTTTCTTCTTTCTTCTTTCGAAGAGTTTCCGCTTAACTAGAGCCCAGTATTTCTCTATTGCGCGAAGTTCTGGACAATTTGGTGAATTGGCTGTTTTTGATGCGTATTTGACCTTTACTACCTAATACCATTCCAGGACGGATTTGGCCTAGTGACATCAGAAGCTGGAGAGTCGTGGCTTCTGATAAACTTTGCAGACATTCATTCTCGTGCTCATCGTTATTGGTAGTGCCAGTAGAGACAAAACTTTTAGATTTTCGGTCACACCCACATTTGACCTGCCAAATCAAATACTTCTTCGGGAATTTGGGCACCTTCTTTGTCCGGAAATGCAAAAAATTGGTATGAAACTCCTTAGCTTTTGCTGTGAAATTTTGCATGCCTTCAGTCCTTACCTCTTCACTTCACTATTTGTACGTATGATTTTGTCTTCCCAACCTAACGGCCACATTTCACACAGAAAGATTGGGATTTTCTCAATAATGGCTACCACCTTCATGTCCATTTGTCGCGACCATACTTTTCGATCGGTTCCACCTCCAACATTCTGATCCAGAGTCAAGCGCTGGTAAAAAGATTTGCAAACACAAAACACAGTACTTTTCTATAGTTTTAGTTTCTTGGCAAGATCGCGTATCGATAAATTCGGATTTTTCTTCCGTTCGTACAAAATGCGTTCGCGCGCACTTCCACTTGATTCGATGCCATTTTACTGAATGTAACAGCTGTCAAAACGTCATGAAACGTTTCAGCGATGCGTGAAATAATCCAAAATCTACACTGGGAGAAAAGTGTCCGGAATTTAACGTGGACAGGCTTTAGGGACCAATTATAGAAGTCGAGTAAATCGGCACTTTACTCGAGAGGTCTATTTCTTCAAGATCGACGAAATGTTGTCGAGCAGGTTGGCAAAGATCTATCACATCCTAACAAGTGAGAAATTGTTTTAATGCGTGTTTTTCGGCTGGAAGTGATAGTTGGCTGAGCAAGGTAAAAACTATTTTTGTTTTTTTTTTTTGCAGCTGAACTATCTGACAAGGACTATCATTTTAGCGAAAACTGTTCACTTGTAATAAATGAACATTGCATGGATATCGCCAGAGACCGTTGTGGCGTTAAAGCTATCAAAACTAATATTCATTATTAGGTCTCCAAATGCGCATTGGGTTGAATGGAAAGAGTTAATTTTTCGTTTTGATACTAATGTACTTGTGATTCAAAAGTGGCTCTATTCTCATGTGGCTAAAGGCACTATTTGAGTACATTTGCACTTCAGATCAAGTTAAATATTTGCAATTCAGCTTACAACTCTGAGAAATAGAAAAATATTACTAAAAGCATCATTCGAGTACATTTATATTTTTGGCAATTGAAAATTGACCTTCAACGTTATTTAATACACTCCAGTATACTCCGGGAGACTCAATAACTAGATATAAAAAACAGCTTTTACATTTTTTTAAGCTTAAACGCTAAAGCCAAGCACCTAGGTGCCCACAGTCTGTCTCAAAATAACCAATTTTTTTGCTCACTTGCTTCAAGGTATTCTAGTATGTTTTTCATTTTGGCTATTCTACAAATATCTGGGTCTACCTTTGCAGATCACAAGAATCTTTTAAGCAATGCAAACTTATGTGACCATGTCGGAAGTTCCAAACTCTTTGATAGATTCACAATTCCAAGTATGGAAAGTTCTGTCAAAATGTAGAAAGTTCAGTAAAATATTCCTCAGTATTAAGAGATACGCATGATATTCTGGACTTGGTGAAAGATGGGGGTGTTCTCGCCAATATAACTTATTTTCACAAAAGTTGATCCAAGAAAACTTGTCAAAAATTTCATAAACTTGGCAAATTATGTTACAAATTTTTGAATGCTGCCAAAGTTCCCAAGAACTTTTATTACTTGTCAAAAATTATGTAATTTTTTAGAAAATTTAGCACTTTTCCTTCAGATTCAGAAAGGAACTTCCCGAAGTTTAGTAGAGAACTTTCCAGAATTCAGTAAGGAAAGAAACATTGTGAAAATTTTATGAAGAACTTCCAGAATCTTTGAAGTCCTAGGAGTCTAGAAGGAGGAGGAAACAGACTTTATTTTTAAAACTTCTCCGAAAGTTAGGAAGAAACTACTCAAAAGAATCGGGGCAACTTTTAGTAGTTCAAGCTGAAATATCTCAAAAATTCAGGAACAAACTTTCCCAAAGTTCAAGATCATACTTTCAAGAAGTGCAGAAGAGAACATCTCCGAAGGTCAAGAGAGCACATCTTAGAAGTTCAGTAAGAAACTTCTTAGAAGTTTAAGGGAAACTTTTCAGAAGTTCTGAAGATTGGACTTCTCAGAAGTTCAGATACAAAAACTGCCCCGAAGTTTAGGGAAAACACATTTTGATGAATGCACTCTCTATATTCTCAAGAAGATTTTTTTTCAAAAACTCAGAAGCTCAAAGTTCAAAATAATATATCCCAACAGTTCAGCAGAGCACTTCTCTGACGTTCTAGAGAGGACTTCCCAATAATGCCAGAAGACACATACCTACTTACTTACTTACTTACTTATTTACTTACTTACTTACTAACGTACTTACTCACTTACTTACTTACTTACTAACTTACTTACTTACTTTCTTACTTACTTACCTACTTACTTACTTACTTACTTACTTACTTATTTACTTACTTACTTACTTACTTACCTAATTACATACTTACTCACTTACTTACTTACTTGCTTACTTACTTACTTACTTACTTACTTACTTACTTACTTACTTACTTACTTACTTACTGACTTAGTTTTCCATATTGGGTATATTCGTCACTGCGACCATTTCTTAGATCTATTTACTTACTTACTTACTTACTTACTTACTTACTTACTTACTTACTTACTTACTTACTTACTCACTTACTTACTTTCTTTCTTACTTACTTGCTGTCTTACTTACTTACTAATTTATTTACTTACCTACTTACTTTCTAACATAGTTACTTACGTACTTTCTTACCTACTTTCTCACTTTCTTACTTACTTCCATACTTACATACTTACATACTCATTATCAGATGACGACAGTGTATTGTATGCGTCCCAAATATTCCTGCGTAATAGCAATGTGTTGGAATGCTCCTCTTCTGAAAGATTTTCGAAATAAATATCTACCCTTGCACAGCTTGCAAATGAGGTTTTCAGAATAACAAAGCGGTCGTGTAATTTATAAAACAAGAGTGTAAAATGTAAAAATTTATTCCGTTGATGAGGGAAACAATGAATAAACGACAATTGTAGAATTTGCAACATCGCATATGCCAGTGGAGTTCGGTTGTCAACTCGAGCAAACTCAATCGAAATGTAAATGCGAAGTTCTGCTCGACAAGTGTCGAGTCGAGTTGCTTGACATGACTTCTATAAATGGCCCCATAGTTAATCTGGAAGCTCGATTAGAGATCCACGACCCATCGTTAGACAGCTTTGGTGCTTGCCTTCGCTCTGTTTCGATTAGTAGTTCGTAGACATTTCACCTCATCACAGCAAAATCATAGGTGAGTCCGTTCCGAAGTCAGTCCTTCGAACTGACCAGGGCTAGGACTGTGTGCTAGCCAGCAGCTCCTCACAAAGTTTACCAGTTTATCTGAACTGTGATGTAAACTTATGGTCCGATGGAACAATCTTTTTGAACTGGCTTCGTTGAAAGGTCATCGAACTGGAACGTTTACGTCGCATATCGAAATACAGGTGTAGACCTCTCACGCCAACTGTAGTCAAGTTGTATCCCGTAACAATCTCCAGCTGTTTTGATCTCCTGTGAGACTAGGCTCTATATTCTTCTTGAAAACTCGATATATTGGCACGACGCACCTAGCACGACTGAGGAAACCTGAATCAGAATGGTCCCTCTCCAGGTTCACGCCAACGCCTAAATATTAGTGGAGAGGAAAAGACCTATCGCTCTTCCCGCCATCAACGAAGAAGAAGACATTATTGATCGGTAATCCAACCTCAGACAGCTTCTTTGTTCCTTGTGCAGTTGTTTTGTAGAAAACAGTCACCGACAGGCACAAGGAGAGCCGATATTCCTACAGTTGATTCGAAGAGTCCAGCAGCAAATTTTTGATGCTAAGTTCCATCCCATCGTTATACCAACGAAACATCGGCTCAAAGTGCTCATAGTCAAACAAACTCTACTCAAGACATTTCAGAGTGGAAGATATTGGTCACTGGCGGCCGAAACCCAAGTAACAAAATCTATCACTATATAACAATGACCTTCCAGAGATAAGAGCTACCAAGCGTACCCTTTTCAGAACGTTGGAATCGACTAGGCTGGTCCGGTCTATATATGAGAAGCAAACACCCGAATCACCCAGCAACATCGAGAGACAGTTATTAATGCATTCGTTGAAGTTGGAGTGCACTTCCATTTCATCCCTCCGTTTCCTGGATTCTGCTTCGCAAGATCTTCGAAATCGCAAATTTCACTGCGTTCATGAAGGTCAAAGCTCAACAAAACTCCCGACCAAAAACTCATTTGCCGAACAGCCCAAATAATGAACTTGCTCTCGCGCCAGGGCATTTTCTGGGTGGTACACCGTTGAACGCAGTGCCAGAGCATGATTTGACGGAAATTCCAGGGAATCGCAGACACTCGCCACCTTATGAAAGACCACTTTCGGGACCACTTACACGAATCGATGATTTGTTTTCTCGCTGTTTTGTCTCTCTCTCTCTCTCTCTCTCTCTCTCGATTTTGCCCTGACGTGATTTAGATGATGCACACTTGTGCTAGTATTAAACGTCAAAAGTGTTCATGGTTGCCAATAAGCATAAATTTTCGAAAAACCAGAGTAAGGATTGTTAATTTTATAAAAATGACGGCTAAATAAATGAAAGTCCTGAATTATTATGTAACATTTCTATGGCATTTTTAAAAATTATACTCTACAACAAACAGTCGAGTTTGATTGTCAATTCAATCAGACTCAGCTTCTGTCAAGCGCATTTTTTCCTTGACTTGAAAGTGACAACTGTCCAGTCGAGTTGCTCGACTCGACATCTAACTAACATCCCAGTGATTGCTCGTGAAAGTCCAGAGGTATTTACTGCTTCCAAATTTTTAACCAATCGTTTTAAAACATTGAGGATGTGTGTCAGTCCGAAGCATCATCCGTTAGTTCTCTTTATAATTACAGCTGATCTTGCTGTAACGGATTTGATATGTTGATTCTCATCGGGTTGCTTGATCTATTTTAGAATGAGATTAATGAAAAATATACTCACACATGCTCAATTCCAGTCTCAAAAATGGTCTCGAAATGTAACCAAAAGACGTAAACAATGTTTCGATTAAATTGTTGATCTGAACGATAAACCTCTGTAGGAGTTAAGCCTCCAACAACGACAACAAACCAACCATGTTGAATATGAAGTGCCCATTCAAGATCAACTGACAAAAACAGTTAGAGGTCAATACCAACCACAATACCGATTTGTTCTTCAATGACCGGATTGCAAACCACACAAAAAAATCCATCGATTTGATCTCTTATGCCTGCCCTTTTGTCTTCCAAAAAGAGTACACGGAAACATCAATGAGCATCACACATGCTGTAATGATCGATCAGTGGGGGCAATTCAATCGTTTTTCGTTGGTGTAATAATTACGGTTTCTCAATTTTCAAGCCGTTAGAAAAACAAAATTGATTGCAGTGATAATGAGCCGGAATCGACGATCACGATGATCGCCATCAAGGCAGTATTCCGTTATCGTAGGTCGTTACACAAGTGAGTCACGGAGTGTTACTTTTGAGTTTTTTCTTCCTGTCTCCGCGAAGCAACAATGTAGAACATCGTTGCCATGGCAACCAAAACACCGTGATCATCGCGAATACTAAAAAAAAACGTCATTTGAGGTTATCAACTAGCACCAAATACGGATCATCGCGAGACTTCTCGCACGGCATACTATGATAATAACCGATCATTCTCTCTCCCCGGTCGATCACGGATCGTTACGATTGCGGTTGCATAACCATCGTCATCCAGTCACATCACCGTCGTTCTGTCAATTGGTGATCACCCGAAAATAATGCCATGGGTACCTAACGTGCATTCCAATGCTTGCCTACGGTGAGAAGTGGAGAACCCCAAGATGAAAGGTGCCAAGTTGGGTGAATTGAATCACCATTCAATTTGTATCGACTCACTCGATCGACGTGGGGCTTGAGAGGCCGACCGACACGAACAGGTTTTTGACTGAGGCATAAATGGATCAAATTTAGGGTGCCAGCCACATGCGACTTCAGCTATGCATCGTGGTTTGCGAAATGAAGTTTGCCAAAAAAAAAAAATAACCTACCCATACGCAATTTTGATGTTGTTGATGTTGCAAGGCAGGCGTAATTGTTAAGTACACTTCTAAGGCTGAAAGTGGGGTTCGGGGGATTTGCTGGTTCGACTTGTGGTTTTCGCACGCGCAATTTCAGTCTACGTTACAAGTTGTGATATCTGAATGTGAAACAGAAATTCCGATACGTTTGTCGTTGCTGATCAGAAAGAAAAAAAACGCTTTGAATTCAACCACTTACAGAAACACTTTTCTTATTCGGATTTACATAACAACAATATACAGCCCAAGGGGACGGCCCCGCGAATGCGCTCTCTAATTTATTTGTTCGGAACAATTTATGACTGCCCATTCATCCACACAATTCAAATACGTTCGAAATCCTTGACCGTTCTCCGGGAGAATGGCCATCGGAAAAGAAAGTTCTCCGAAACAAAAAAAATCGGAAACCACTAAATCATCAAACGGGAACCATTCAAATGCAACAGTGAACTTGCACCAAAAATAATAACCCAACGTCTCAGAAAGCAAAAAAAAAATTAAAAGGAGTACCAAAAGGAGCCAGGAAACAGCCACTTGCCACTTCTTTGCAATTTACCGATGGTATAAATTATTTTTACACCTCGCTTCTCGCTATCTCGCTGCTCGTTCATAACCAATAATCACAAAACCGACCGTCCATCCGTTCAACGATGCGCAAATCGATTTACTGCTAGGTGCATTCCGACACGCGGAAAAGACTTGGAATAAAGTTTCATTACTCCACCATCTGCGCACTGTTCTCGGCCATGTCAAACTACAAGAACCTCACCAGAACGAGCAGCGAGGCATCATCGAGAACTGCGGTCAGGCTATTGACCGTATCGAAGATCACCACCCCGCCTTTGCTGTACACACCTTTGCTCGGAAATGAAATAAAGCAAAAAAAAATAACAAGTGATAAATATTAACATAAATTTCGTTGATATCATTATTAATGCTCACACGGCTTGTCCGAGAACGCTGATTCTCGACTTCTTCCGACTAGACCAAAACTGATTCGCATCGTGATGATAGTCACGGAGAATAATCCTTGTTTGGTCGGAGCAAAGAACACAAGCCAGTCTCACGTGCTCGCCACAGAACATATCAATTAAAGCGAAAATCCATCTTGGCAAAGTGACTGAAATGGACAACGAGAGTGCTTCTTGTCGATTCGATAGAGGTGCGATCGGTGAAGGGAAGAAGTCCCGCTGAGAGAGGGCTGAATTTCAATTCAATCAAACGTTCCGTATCGGGTTGGCCTGACGACGGGTGAAGACTCAACTAGGCAACAGATAACACTGCTATCGATCGCAGTAGACAGGGGTGAGGCGAACCTTCTGCGAATGCAAATGCCGCCACTCGACGATTGATCAGTTTCTGTACATCACGATTGAGAAAGTGACTGTCAATTAAGGTGTTCATTAAGGAGCAGCCAAGATGGAAGTTGGCAGCTTGAGCTCTCGGATCATGTGGTCCTAAGGTCGATGTGTGAGCATTAGACAGGATTACAAATCGCATCCAGATTATCCTTTGAAAAGTTGAGCTAATTTGCTAAGAGGCTGACAACGCACAAACAATTTGAAGTTTACATCGGAATTGAAAATTTGGGAAAGGCAAACTTTTTATTCTTCGTTAACTATTCAAGCAACACTGCTTGTTATGAAGAAGTTATAGAGCATTTTCAGCCAGAAACGCATAGCGGTTAGACCCACTTTCTCCTATTTGAATGAAATTTTGTCCATATGTTGGTTTCTACCCAAAACTACGTTTTCCATTTTGAAAAACAAAATTATCCTGGGCTTACTTTCTATAAAGACGTTTTTAAAATGTGGATTTTTTTAATTTTTCTCATACGACTTATCTGAATGTCCTCTTGAAACAAGTTGTAGGTAATGTGAAGAAAAAAAGTACACTGAAACTAAAAAATTCGTTAATTCATGCTTGAAAATCATAAAACGTCTATTTTCTCAAAGAACCCCCCTTCGATCCTCCTATTTTTTTTCAAAAGCTGAAGTTGTGTCCTTGCAGCTGGTAAAAAGTTTAAGGGGTCACTTCTTGAATTTATTAATTTTTTATCTTTAAATATTTTAGATTTTTTTGAAAATGTTGAAATTGATATTTTGTTTACTATAATATACCGAAAATAGATTTTAAGCATTATTGTTAATTAAAAGGCAGAAAAAACTTTTTTTGTGAGGTTAGCAGTTGTCAAATTATTGTGGATTCTAATAACAGAGTTATATGTATTTGCAATTTTTTGGCCCATTTAATTTGTAGTCGTCCACAACAAAATGTATTTTTCATAATACCGTGGTGTACGCTTGTTCTGTTCGCATAAGGCCTTGTACACGGTGTTCAATAAGTTCGGATACACTTTCAAAATTTGTTAAAAAAATGAAAACATGTTTTTATATTTTTGATTTATGTTATTGAAAGCTATGTTTACAAGGAACGTTTACAACATTTCTCTTGGAATGACCCCCTTTGTACTCCTTAACGAGCTTCAAACGTTTCTCGAACGCGTCGCAGGCGGCACGCACGGACTGGCATGGGCATTTCGTCCCAGATTTTGAGAATTACCGTCTTGAAATGATCCAAAGTGCTGACCTTGTATTCGTTCAGCTTCGCCATCATATAGGACCAAACAAAAAGTCGAGAGGATTCAAGTCCGGGGAGCTGGAGGCCACAAAGTTTTGTCCAGAAAGTCGGTTAAATTGTCCCGACACCAGGCTTGAACCACATTTGCCGTATGGGCTGGTGCACCGTCCTGCTGGAACACGTAGTGCTCATCGCCGTAGAGGCTTCGGAGACTGGGGGCAACAACCTTTCCAAAACCTCAGTTTTGTAGTACGCCGCGTTGATTTTGACGTTTTTTCAATAAACACCAAGGGTAGCTTACCACGTTTGCATACTGCCCCCAAACCATCACCGACGCGGCACTTTGGAACCGAGGGATGTTTATATTGGATTCAGGAATGCTGTCCTCGATGGCGCCCACACCCGGTCATTTTGCACATCGTAGCGGCTGCTGCAGCACGAACAGTTTCTCGTCCGAAAAACAAACTCCTGACCAGCGTGCCGAGAGAGGATCCTCTTAGCTCGATCCAACCGCTTTTTGCTGGTAGCCTCCGAAACGCCATGGACCTTACGTTTTTGTAAGGCCTGAAACCAAGGTCCTTGGTGAGTATGGTGTGAGCGGTTCCAATGGAAACGTTGAGATCTGCAGCCGTTTTCCGGATTGAGCGGTTCTTTTTGCGCCGAATTCGCTCCTCACGATCTTGATGACCCGTGGCGTCCTCGCTGAACGCGGCCGACCGGATCTCGCACGGTCATTGGTCGAGGACGTCTCCCGGTATCGCCTGATGGTCGTGTAGACAAAGTTCCGCTTGACCCCATGCGATTTCAGCAGCCGGAATATATCGCCGGGTCGCTCACCGTTCAAAAACGCTTAATTACGAAGTCCCGATACTCTTTCATCGCGCGTAACAAACGAACAACAACTAACAGAATGTCAACACCGCGCACATTCGGTAGCGTATGAATGAAGCTAAAGCTGACACCAATACCAATGCAGAATATGTACATGGCGCATACCTACGCAATGATGAAAACTTGTATTCGAACTTATTGAACACCGTGTATATTGTTTCGATGCTGTCAAAACAACAATGTTCAAACAGTTGATTACCTTTATTATGCAAAACGCTTTGAATTTATTCTTCTAAAGGGTGATTGGTCAAAATTTGGTCAAGGAAAAACGCGTGTAAATCGGTAAAATCGTTTATTTAAAAAATCAAATTAAATTTCTTTTTCAAGTTCAATTAGTATAAAATTCAGGAAAAATATTCAGTTAGGCTTCCGCTTTTCCAAGCCGAATTGCCGGGCCTTACGCTTGACCCCTGCCATCAGATTTTTGAACAGCCACCTTGTCCACCTTCTTCGCCGCAGAAAGCCAGTTTGCCTTGAACTGCTGCTCGTCCTTAGCAGTTTTTTTGGTCTTCTTTAGGTTCCGCTTGACAACAGCCCAGTATTTCTCAATTGGGCGGAGTTCTGGCGTGTTGGGAGGGTTCTTGTCCTTGGGAACCACCTGCACGTTGTTGGCGGCGTACCACTCCATGGCCATTTTACCGTAATGGCAAGATGCCAAATCTGGCCAAAACAGTACGGAACAACCGTGTTTCTTCAGGAAAGGCAGCAGACGTTTATTCAAACACTCTTTCACGTAAATTTCTTGGTTGACAGTCCCGGAAGCTATGAAAATGCTGCTTTTCAGGCCACAGGTACAGATGGCTTGCCAAACCAGATATTTCTTTGCGAACTTTGACAGTTTCGTGTGCTTGAAAATATCTGCTACCTTTCCCCTTCCTTTTGCCGTATAAAACTCCTGTCCCGGAAGCTGCTTGTAGTCGGCTTTGACGTAGGTTTCGTCGTCCATTACCACGCAGTCAAACTTCGTCAGCATCGTCGTGTACAGCCTCCGGGATCGCGCTTGGCCGTCGTATTTGTTTATCATCGCGATTTGGAGTCACTACCTTCTTGTAAGTCGATAGTCCGGCTCGTTTTTGGCTCGATGCACGGTTGTAGACGATACACCCAGCTATTTGCGGCATCTCGGAGAGATAGGTTAGGTTTCGCTTGAAACCACCGGCAACTCTCTTTGTCGTCTCCAGCGGGCTTCCGGTTTCGATTTCCCCGATCCAGACTTCCTGGCTGTCGACAAACGTTCCCAAACACTTTAATTACATTTGTAACGGTTGATTTGGCAACTTTTAGCGATTTTGCCAACTTTGCGTGCGAGTAGCTCGGATTTTCGCGATGCGCGCAGCAAAATTTTGATACGGCTGCTTTTCTTGCTGTGGACGGCATTTTGACAACTGAAGAGTGAATTCCAAAATCAAAATAATAGCAACATTCTAAACACACACCTTCAAAATGAGGGGTGTTCAGGTTTCTTAAATGCAAAATTGAAAGAAATACGTCAAGATGATATTGACCAAATTTTGACCGTATCGCCCTTTATTCATTAAAAATAAGGATCACAAAACCAACGTTCTCATATTTTCCAAAACAGTTGAAAACAATTAGCACAATATGTCCCTAATTCCAATCGCTAAAAATAGCATTATTCCTAAATCCGTTCATTTGTGTTCCTAATTCCAATCACGCTTAATTATTCGGATATGAAATTGTTTATGATAAAATAACTTGCTATATTTTCTTAAGAGTGAATTTTAATAAAGAAATAGATAAAGCATTAAACCGATTCAACAAATTTTCGGCAATTTATTTTCTTTCTGCTTTTTTGTTTGTTTGGTTAGAACCTGTACTTGTTTTTTTCTCTGTCTTTCATCTCTTTTGTTTTGTTTTTCCATCTCTACTTTTTTCTTCGCGTTTTCAAGTTTTTCCATATATAGACGATAGGCCTGGCTGGTAGTAGTAGAATGCTTTTCGAAGCAACATTTTGCTGACGCAGATGGTTTTCCGAATGAAGCATCAAAAACATCATGATTGCTTTCCTCTGAGTCTTCTGGTGCTTAGAAAGTCGAATGAGATGTTTCTAAAATATTCAAAATATTTTAAGCATATAACTTAACACACTTATGATTCATGCTCACCTTCATCAAATCCGTGAAACAATGACTCGACTGAATTGGTTTTGGTAAGAGATGCTTCATCCAAAGTTCTTTAGCTATTCACAAGTAGCACACTACGATCAAAATTAGTTGACGTAACTTGATTATGACTAAGCAAGTCATATTTATGTTATCTCAACTGAATGGCAACAACTGTGTTACTAGGGATGTCCACACTTGATGAAGATTCGTATCTATAACAGCTCAATGTCACTCTTCAACGGAACGACAGCTTTCGAATATTCTTAGTTGATCCGGTGATAAGAACGATTCGAGGCGCTTTACGAAGTAATCATTATCAGCTTCATTTTCCGGTTCTCTTTCGATGTTGGAACCACAGGTTGTGCTGACAATGCTTCAGTGTGTTTGTCGATAAGAGCTGCATAGTTGAGTACATCGGGATCAAACGGGTATAAGCCACAACGACTGAAAACGTTAAGCAAGGTCGAATTGTAGGTTGGTCATTCGATCTACAGCTTGTTTTAAGGGCGATACGGTCAAAAATTTGGTCAATATCAACTTGACGTATTTCTTTCAATTTTGCATTTAAAAAACCTGAACACCCTCATTTTGAAGTGTAGAATGTTGCTCTATTTTGATTTTGGAATTCACTCTTCAGTTGTCAAAATGCCGTCCAAGCAAGAAGAGCAGCGTATCAAAATTTTGCTCGCGCATCGCGAAAATCCGAGCTACCGCACGCAAAGTTGGCAAAATCGCTAAAGTTGCCAAATCAACCGTTACAAATGTAATTAAAGTGTTTGGGGAACGTTTGTCGACAGCCAGGAAGTCTGGATCGGGGGAAATCGAAAACCGAAGCCGCTGAGACGACAAAGAGAGTTGCCGGTAGTTTCAAGCGAAACCCTAACCTATCTCTCCGAGATGCCGCAAATAAGCTGGGTGTATCGTCTACAACCGTGCATCGAGCCAAAAAACGAGCCGGACTATTGACTTACAAGAAGGTAGTGACTCCAAATCGCGATGATAAACAAAATACGACGGCCAAAGCGCGATCCCGGAGGCTGTACACGACGATGCTGACGAAGTTTGACTGCGTGATAATGGACGACGAAACCTACGTCAAAGCCGACTACAAGCAGCTTCCGGGACAGGAGTTTTATACGCCAAAAGGAAGGAGAAAGGTAGCAGATATTTTCAAGCACACGGAACTGTCAAAGTTCGCAAAGAAATATCTGGTTTGGCAAGCCATCTGTACCTGTGGCTTGAAAAGCAGCATTTTTCATAGCTTCCGGGACTGTCAACCAAGAAATTTACACCAGAACTTGATTCCAAAAGATTTTGAGTGGTCAAAAAAGCTGACACCTAGAGGTTCTGTTACTTGGATTGAATTCGGTGGAAGACACATTAGGATTGTGTGTTTTTCTACGCAAAGCTCTGTCGTTTGGGGGTAGATGTGAGACTTTTGTCCATCGAGAAAAACGATTACATTTTTTAAGTTTCAGTGTACATTTTTCTTGAAACACTCAATGACCTACAACTTGATCTCAGACAACATTTTGACTAGAATAATCATTTAAATGTTATGATTTTTTTTTTTTGAAAAAATATCATATATTGCTTAAGCCCTTAGAGAAAGTTAGTGCAAGAAAATTTAGGATTTTTTAATTTAAAAATGTTATTTTGGGTAGAAACATACATATGGGCAAAATCTCATTAAAACCGGAAACTGTCGAGACGAAATACATAATAAACAATATCTCATAGCAAATACAGTTCGATAAGGTACACAGAAAAAAAATATTAATTTTTACAAGCTCGTAAAATTTCCACTCGTTCAAGCCAAAGGAAGCGTAAACAACGAAATTGTTTGCAATTTTTCATGCGCCATACAACAATCGTTGCAATCTTCCACACAACAGGCTGGATTCAGGCGTTATTTGGCCTAAATTTACATGAAATATCCCAATATTTTATGCCAAATCTATCATTCCCTTTATGTGCATTAGATAATGCAGAATATTCAATGTTTCTTTTTATCTGTATAAACCTAGGGTGAGACAGCTCTACTCTGAGTTGCTTTGATGCACCGAGTAACCTCGAGTAACTCAATATAGCTAAAAAATTAATTAATCTTCATCGATCCGTATCGGTTGCCAGGTTTCAAAAAGTTTGATTTCCAATTTGTTTAATAGTAGATATTTCGGTAATGGCAATAGAAGATAGAACAACGGCGACCCTTTTCTATGACTATGAGGGTTCTAGGAATATTTAGTATGTGATACGTGATACGGATGGCTTTACTGAAATGTAATAATCAGGTTTGATATCGGTTTTTATAGAATGGTAAATTGCTAAATATCGATTCTAAGAAGCTTGAAGGTTAGCTCGGAGTGCTACGGGTTGAGCTCATTTGTCTCTTCTCCTGCCCTTGTTCCCTTTGCACCAATTCATAGGTCAGTCTGGGGGAATGACACTGTGATAGCAAATAGCAGGTCAAGTCGGAACTGGTTGGTTTATTCAGACATAATTGGAGACATGAAGATAACTTTTTCTCAAAAAAGGTGAATTCTACCACTAATATCAGTAAATACGATATCAATTTGTACGAGCAGATTGTAGTTTGAGCAAACGAAAGTCATTTTGAAAATAAAAGTAAATTTGAGAAATTAAAAACATTGAAAATTCCCGGGTCCAATTGTTTACAAACGAGAGATCATATCTAGACAAAATAGTCAAAAGGTCGATAGTAACATTTTGTAAACAATGACTTCTAGCGTATTTTTCTGGGACCTGCTTTCTCCCACAATCAAAATGGCACCAGAAATAGATACAGGGAGTTATTACTTTCCCGTCGGTAGTAGATAAAGATGAGTTAGCAACCTGGCATATCTAGGAAATTTACGTTTTAAGTCATTGTTTACAATTGTTACTTTCGACCTTTTGACGATTTTGTCTAGATATATACTAACAAGCGGTTTGTAGTGACAACTGCTGTACAAAAACAGAGAGAAAATAAACGACAGTTTTCGCTTGTTGAGCAACGTGAGTTACTCGAGGTACCTCAAAATCAACTCTGAAATTGCTCGCGATGGAAGCTGTCTTGCCCTTGGTATAAACCAACAAAGAAAAATGATGAATTTTAACAGGCGCGTAAAATTTCACCTCGTTCACTTGTCAGCCAAAAGAAGCGTAAAGACCAAAACCGCTTGCAAACTTTTATACAACAGACTAGGTTCAAGCATTGTCTAGCTGAAATTTGAGGGAAATATACCATGAACTTATGCCAAATCCAGCATTCCAATCATGTGCATTAAATAACGCAGAAATTTACATATGCCTTTCAAACTGCGCAAGTAGTTTATTTTCATACTTTAAAATGATAAGAAAATGCAATAAATAAAGCCCAGTAAAACAAAAGTCTAGTATGATGAAATGTAATACCACCCATTGTGGCACGGAAACTAAGTCCGACAGCAATGGGCTCTCCTCTCTGTTAGACTCGATCAACCTTTAATAACCAATGATTATCCACAATGATCATGCCATTTCTAACATGAGGATGCCCCAATGGGCGGAAGAAGAACCCGCCCTCTTTTCACAAACCGTTAGCAATGGGGAGTTGGCATACCCACTCTCCCCATCCAGAGTGTTTCAATCGGGTGCCCTGATGGTCCCTCCTATTTATATAACAGTGTACACGTTTATGTAAATGAAAAATACTACAAGCATTCGTACCTATTATATATACGATCGTCATTCGGTTGATCCTGAAATGCAAGAAATGTTGTAAAGTGTTAAAGTGTGGAGTTCTGTGGTTCACGCTTAAGCATGTTTTCGTTCGTTTTCAGCGTGAGCATCTCAAAATCATGATTTGAGGTATCCTGAAGAAGTTTTTTAAATGTATTGAAATTTCACAAAACTAACATTTATACATTTTAGTTTACTGTTGCCATGGTCACTATTTGCTGCTTGAGGTTGATTTTATAACAGCAATCCGCTATTATTTTTGCTGACCTAATAGTTACTGCTACCGAATTAGGAAAGGAAACATTTAATTGTAAGGGAGCTAAAGAAAAATGGGCAAAAAAAAAAGTAATGTATAAATCGTCTATGAAGTAAAATCAATAAAACAGTATTATCAAAAATAATGATATTGTGAGTTATGATGAAGTATGTAATGACAAAGATTGAACTGTAAAATCAAACACTGGCCATGAATCAGATCAGCTCAGAATTAGCAAAAAGTCCATTTGCAAACCGAAAATGCAAAATAAACTCAGTAATAAGTGCATAAGCCTACCACAGATTGAATAGTTTTCCAAAGGCTACCTCAGATGTGACAACAAAAACATTACACTCTTAGCTAGGTTCAGTCAAAAGTTCAATTCACGCGCGAAAAAGGTTACTCATTGTGTCTCATTTGTTTCGAGTCCAGTTACCACGAATCGGAATCAGTTACTGAAACGTTTCTTCACACCATAATCTTCACCATAATCATACTATTGTTGTAGATAGGGAGAATTTGATATCTACCTTAAGCAGAGTTAAAGAGAATAGTTAAACAAAAAACTCTGTTTGATGTGAGGAACAGAAATTTATTCATAAATTATCGTTAGGAGCATTTAGTTTGAGAAGGTTAAGGGATGCTCCATTTCTCTTCAAGCAGTTGGGACTAAAGCATTAACGAAAGTACTAGCCCCAATTAAAACGCCATTACTATTCCCCTCTCTCTCTCTCTCTCCCTCTCTACAAATATATTGAGAAGAATCCCTGGCAGCACACTTGTTGCTAATCGGTTGAAATTGCTTCAGTATGGCTCAATTTTGTAAAGATGAAGGATATCTGGTTTTATTATTTCATGCCCATCTATGTGCCATTGTATCTCTCTGCTGGTGTCATTATCGGTAGTCACCAATAAGAAAAGATACCCAAATTCGTCTAGCACCTCGATTTTATCACCATCGATCTGAACTCGTGGTTGGAAGCTAACATTGTCTTATGGGGAGCCTCTTCCTTTCATGTATTTAGATATCAACGCTTATTATAAGCCCAATCCTATTTGCTTCAGTCTTAAGTCTGATGTACGTTTTATCCATCATCTCAAAATAACGTGCTAAGTGTAACGTAGTCAGCAAAACCAAAAAGTTGGACAGATATCCTGAAAATCTTGCCACTCGTGTCTATCTCCGCTCTTATACCCTCCAATGCAATGTTAAAAAAAAGATATATGATATTCCATAGCTGGTCCTGATCGATTGTATTGAAGGATTTTCAGACAGATATTAAGATAAATCATATTTTCAGACTGCTAGTTCCTTGAATTTAAAATTCCCAGATTCTGAAATATTCAGATTTTCAGAATCTTGGAACTTCAAAATCGCAGATTTGAGGATTTTAACTTCAAATTCAAATCAAACTTTCAATTTCTCAGACTTTCAGAATCTTATAACTAGTGAACCACATATGTGAGGATTTCCAGATACTTAGTTATCTAGGTTTTTGGGTTCTTGCTCAGATTTGAATGCAATCGGATATGAAGATTTGTGTGAAGATTTCTTTTTCGATTGTGAAAGAATCTCCTCTTTACGAATATGGTAATTTGTCAATCTAAAAAAGTAAAATCTAAGAATTCCTGTCTTCTATGAATTCATAATTCTGAGAAACTCATTTTAAAGCATTTCAAGGTTCTCAGTAATTTTGTTTAATTTCAATTCCTACGCAATATTGTTTTGTATTGGTATAACGATACTCCAGGTATTCTTTCTCCAAATGAGATTGTTTACTGCCCTACTATAATATTTTAAAATATTTACATATTTAGATCTTTAAATCTAAATATCCTACATTCTCAAACCCTCAATTTTTTTTTGTCGATTCTTAGGTTCAAATACTTTTGGTTATTTCAAAATTCTCTGATTAAGAAGCGTCTATTAAGTACGTCACCCAGAAACCCAAACCTAACTCCATCGTCACATATTTTTCATGGTCATCAAAGACCTTAAATTCAAATTCGCTCTCTCCTGAAGTACTGACACACAAACTGGACGTTCCCTTAAGAAATCTTAAAGATTATAAATTTTCAGAGTAAATGATTATCAAATTTCCAGATTATGAGATGTTTGGATTCGAGTTTGATATATTACAGAACATCTGTTGTTTCATAACTTTTTGTACTAATTCGAATGCTACTCAGATGCTGTAATGATATTCGACAACTTTTTTTTCGGAATTTTCAAAGAGCCTGAGGTTCTTTCAAATCTTACACGCAAATAAAACATCACACAAACAGTGGAAAATATCCATCAGAAATTCACTTAACATCCATGTGATTCAGGAAGTGGAAAATGCTTTGCAAAATCAAGTGAATCTTGTGTGTTTTGTGAAATGCTACTGGTTACCCGAGCAAAGGATTATACCAAATTGATAACAAGTTCTAATACCAGGTTATCATTTTTTGATGATTGAATATGTTATCATTTGGGCTGAATAATCAGTCAAGATAACAGAATGACAAAAAAATACTCGTTGAAATATAATATAATAATAACTCATTTTGTTATCACCGCAAACAACTTGATAACAAATCCTGTATTTTAAGCAAGTTTATTGAAATAGTTTCTGTTTTTAATCTGAAATCAAATTCTCAAGCTAATAACTTAAAAAAAATAATTTGATTAAAAGCAAAATCTCTTGTTCAAATATGCTGAAAATATATATAGTTTTATAATTCAACTTGCATTCATGAAAAAAAAATCAAATTACAACGTTCATAAAAAATAGTCTGTTCAAAATGATAACATATGATAACAAAATTTTCCAATAGTGATAACTAAATTTGTTATGCGATAACAGTGGAAATCAAAACGATAATTGAGATAACAGAACATGTTACTTATATGATATCAGCTTTTTTTTTCCTTTGCTAGGGTAGTCAAGTAGAATTTGTTTTTGTATGTGATGTTCTTGTAAAAATTACTTATTTCAGTATTGAGAAACATCTACATGTGCTTCCAGTAGTTGCTAAGTGAAATATGTTTTCAGTGTTTCTAAGGTATCTAGGCCCCCTTAAACTGTTCTGTGTAATTTTTGCAAGTAAAATAGCTTTCGATCATTTGAATGCGTGTTCAAAATTCAAAATATTTAATTGTTAATGTTGTTTCTTATCAAAATATTTTAGACCTGTAT
The DNA here is from genome assembly GCA_034211315.2 of Aedes japonicus. Lineage (NCBI taxonomy): Eukaryota > Metazoa > Arthropoda > Insecta > Diptera > Culicidae > Aedes > Aedes japonicus. Next base: position 62,647 of record JASCZW010008247.1, on the reverse strand, counting down.
ATTTTTATTTCGTCATTAGGGTGATAAATTTCGATTTAGAATAGTCCAAATGATTGGCTTTTTTATACAGGCAGCGTTAAAAAAATCACCTTCGAACCACTAAGCCGCTTTTTATAAATCATAAGCGCAAATTTCAGGCTATGATGTATGAACGACCACTCATTGTAGCACGACAACTCCTGGAATGGCAAGAAGATCTCCACACTGTTTGACTTGATCAAGCTTTAAATACCACTGATTATCCTCATCACTCCATTGTATTAAGGGCCACAACCGGGTTGGGTGGATCGATAGGCAATATCACTTATACGGATCCACGGGATATAAAGAATCTCCTTCCAACAACAAGATTGAACATTTAGCCAAAAAAGCGAGCTATCTAGCATGAGGATGCCCCAAATGGGTGGGGAGAAGAGTACGCCCTCTATTCACAAACAATGCTATGGAGAGCATTCTCACAGTTCTCATCTAGTCTGCTTTAATCGGGTGCCCTGATGGTCCCTTCCATTTTCCTTCAACTTTTGAGAGTTCTATTCATAACATATGAACAAATTTACGATGCATGAATTTTAGTTTTTAACTATTTATTTCTAATATGCTTTATTTTTAGTTTTTGCTGACTATGTGACCACGCATTTCCATTATTCGAAGTAACTTGTCAACCAGACGTCTCCATCTTAATGTTGAGCGAAAGGATTGTCCATGTTCTATCCGTGTTCTGTTATTTGGGATTTACAGACCTCTCCCCCTTCCCTTTTGTGGTTCTTTGTTCTAGTCAACTCCCTCCCCTATTTTCTCTACCCAACAATACCACGTAATTTATGGACGATCCTCAATGGTTGAGCTCAATAAATAATATTAATAGTGAACATGCTTCATTTTAAAGAGCGATAACTAGACAAGGATTTTCTCAATGTAAAATACATTATAAAATGAAACTCACTTTTTGGTGATTAATTCTAAGTTTACTTTTGTTGTACAATAAATACTTAATAATAAGATAATTTTATAGATAAAACATGTTTTTCCTCTGAGAACAAAAATCGTATCACGATAATAAAAATTTCATTTCAGGTTTAAATCTTTTAATTGAGTGGGGTTCCGAAATTTGTTTCACGCGAGCATAGCGGTTTTTCAATTTCATTTTCGTTGTCCCGTTATAATGCTTTGAATGAAACTTGAGGTGAATTTTGATTTTTTTTTTCTAAGAAGAAGCCCATAAATGAAGTTCATTTTCCATAGTTATGAAATGGTTGATCTCTTTTCCGTTGAATTGCTTAATATCGATGTGTTATCACTAAACACCATAACTAACCTGTTGTTTATCATTTCTCCACTTGCAGGTATGTTCAACGGATTAACCAATGTTCCACTCCATCCCTTCCCAAGGCGTAAGTACCATCACGAAAACAAGACTCCCTAACACGGATTGGATGCCCACCATCAGATTACCACATTGTTTACGATCCATAAATCCGAACGCAAATTTGAATCCCTATGTAGGACATACTTTACGACCCAACATAATCGAATACAAAAACCCCTAAATATCCCCGAAACAATCGTGCCACCAAAAATTTAAAAGCAAAAAACAAAACTTTCTTCGTCAGGCTCCTAGCAAGAGGAAACATAATTTAGCGCCATTTGGCTGAATTATTGGCGCTCCCATGCTGTGAGTTGGCTCGGAACGCATCTTCCGCGTTCTTGGGCATTGCGTGTCGGTCTGTGCGCGCTGCAGCTGATAAGATCCGGAGACGGATCCACTCGGAGGAGGGTTGTGCAATTTATTTTGCCTTCTCATGCAAAACAGTCACTAGCAATTACCCGACCCGATGTACCGACCGATGTTGGCTATTAATTTGACCGTTAAAAAGCATCCCTCTTCGCTGCCTGTGCCATTGCCCGTTGGACGGTCATCATCCGGGCTTATCGCCGGTAGTAGATCTTTCCCATAAACGGCGGGAGCTATTTGATAGTAGCTAAGCTGAGATCATCTGCGGACACGGCTCCAGAATGGACTTATGCTCTATTCTTGAGCGCAGGCTTAAGTGCAATTAAACGCTTCGAACAATGTTCGGGGTGCCGATAAAGCTATTAACTGCGACTTATTCGTGGTTTTAGCGTTTGCACCTTGAACGAGGGGACGGTGGTCGACTTGGAAAATGAGATGATCGCCGGGAGAAATCGATCGTGTGCTTTCAGTGGGTGTGTGAGTACTTGAGCTAATTGGACTTGGCGCTTAGAATTGATTGCCGCAATTTGAAGATCTGCATGGAATGATACTATATAGGATTCAAATCCAAATTCAATATCTTTCATTTCAATAATAACTCAACCACCAGCAGAGAACTAAAAATGAAACTTGTTTCATTCACCGCCAAACATCCACAGTCTTCTCGCTGTATCACTCCCGCATGACTCAACATTGTAAATTCCACATCAACCTGATCGCATTTCACGCGTCCGCCGCGGGGAAGGGTTCAATCACCCGCTAAGGATGCACCCGAATCTTCCCACTCCGGCATCATAACGGTGCTCTCAGCCCCACTCTTATTTCCAACGTCACTCGTCGTCAAAACAATCCGTCAGATTCGCACATTTGCAAAATGTGAAGACACTGATTGAGCGGTAATTAATCATACCTAAAGCACATGTGCTGTCGTTGTTGTTATGACCAAGGCAACCTTCTAGAGGACGGTCACTTTCGGTATGCAGCTACTTCCCTGTTCAAGGTGATTGACTTTTTGCTGTCCTCTTTCTCCCACAAGCACAAAGGACTTCGACCAAAATGGACTTGACTTGGGCATTTGCAGAAAGCACACAAATTGACCTTCCCCAGCGTCCGGAGGAAAAGTCCCGCAATCAACTACCCTCTCTGCCCCACGGCAGCGTCCAGCTCACAGTTAATAACAAATAATAATGCTGGTGGTGTGCATCATCGATTATCGTGAAAATATGATGCATGTTACTTTGCGCGAAAATAATTTATAAATAATGACGACGAACTTCTCTGTGGCCCTTTCCTCTTGCGCAAACATTTGGCCCTCTCGGTTCAACGGTTTCACTCTTGATTTCGGTACTCCCTCCTTGCTGGACATACCCGCCACCCGAGGCCAGCGAAGTTGGCAGTTTTGTTAATAAAAGTCTCGTTTCTCCAAAAGTTCCCCCCCAATGAGATTGATCATACTTACTTAGTATTCTTATTTGGTCGGACCACGATCGTCATCATACGGGTGTCCTCCGACGGAACGAAAAAAAAACTCCAAAGGAATGCCGGTTGCATCGCTCGACCTGCAAGCAAGGGTTCGAATAATCGCTGTGTGTGAAGAAGAGTTATGTGCGATGATGTAAAATTCCCGATAATAATGATAATAACGTCGAAAATTGAATATAAAATTAATACGAAAAAGGAGGCAAGCACTTAGGGCAATGACGGACAACGGCATCGCCGAAGACTGAAAAAAAAACAAGACGAACAACTGGCAGCGTTTGGCTGATGGTTGCTTGGATGGGGCAGACCTTTCAAATTATGTCCTTTGTAATCAGATGATGTTTGAAAGGTTGCTCGGAAGCGGTCGTTTGAAAAAGAGGATGAGGTGATGCTTTTCAATGACGGTGGGTACAGGGAGAGTGGGATTTTAAGGACGTTGGTTTCGGTGTTTCGGTGAAAATTCGAAAGGGCTTATATTTTGATAAGAAAAGGTCATAAGTTTCTAAACAGTATGACAGTTTTGGCAAAACAAGAATGAAATTGAGAAGAAGGATTAGTAATTTCCATTTAATTCCAACTTCCTTTATTGCTTACCTTGACAGATGCGTTTATTTCGTCTACAATGTGCAGACTACTTCAGTGTCATGTACTAATGCACTAGTAATAGTCGAGTACACGGGAAATAATGTGTTCTTCAAAATAAGAAAAACATGTCATGATTTCATGCATATGTTGTGTTTTTCTGTTATGAATATACACCCTGAACAATATTCATGATATCATGAACTGTTTTCCACCGCAATGAAATCATGATTTGATCGGGTTGAAACCATGAGCTGACTTCATGACACTGAAAATTTTATTCATGAATCTGGCAAATCTACTTTATCGACTCAAAATGTAAACAAAAAACTACTGTCAACGTCGGGATTAGAACCTGGCGTTGATGTGTAGAGCTGTGATCGATCGATCGAGCTGTGATGATTTCCATTATTGGAAATCTTAAATAGACCGTGATTTATGAAGATGATAACACAACTTTCGATTTGAAGCAAAACAATGTTTTCAAAGTTCATGACTCGCATCGGTCATTTTATTCCGAAACCATAAATAAGACACATGGATTCATAAAATAAGATAAGATATAGTTTCATGATTTTTTATTTATAAGAACAGAAACAGATTTCTTTCCGTATATTAGTACATGATTCTGAAGAAGTCTGCACATTGTAGACCAAATACGCGTATCTGTCAATATGAGCATCAAAGGTAGTTGAAATTAAATGGAAATTACTAATCATTCTTCCCATTTTCTAGTTACAGGTAGTCCATGAAAAAGCTCACACTCTATAAGATTTATAATAAGAATATTCAACTGAGTGCTGACATCGAAAAAAAATGGATGCTTGATTGAAAATCCGACCTTGATTAGAAAATCCCCTAAAAACAAAATGTTGAGTTCAATACCGAGTCGAACGTCGAATGGATCTTTCGGGAATCATTTTTTTGTTTGTTTTTATTTAGAAGCGCTGGGCAAAGATTGGGCGATCTTCAGATAAAGAGAGATTCTTTTTCTTGATTAACCATTTTAATCGATAACAAAGAATCGATCTCTGTTAAATCGACCTTCTCGTCTTTGCTCTGTTTTATAATTGGCATGTTTCCAGTAAAATGGTTTCATTCTTTTTTTTCTATTAAAAGAAAAAGGACTAATCAGATTTTTTATAGCAGAAAGTATAATGAAACACATTAACATTCTTAAGGCCTTTACTCGAAAAAAAATGCACCATTTTTATCCGTGTGTAACTTTTTTATTCGTGGGTAAAAATTGATGAAAATCTGGATATAACTAGTTTAAGTGAATTAGAAGTAGAAGAAAACCGAAGACAGCTGAACCTGTGAAGGCCCGGAAGGTGTGATTATTTTAGGTGCGCTCCTAATAGGACATTGCACCAGCATAAGAAGAAGGAGAAGAAATTTAGTGAGACAAGCTTTTCTTGATATATCAAACGTCAGCAAAGCTGGTCAGAATTTTTAATTTTTTCGAGTCGTATTGGACAACAAATGGGAATTTCTATACTGTGGTGTATCCATCAAATATATGTTTTTGACACATTCACGTTCGCCGCTCAAACATTTGAAAATCTAATGCAGTTATTCTTCTATGGCGTATTATTGAAGATATGACAATATTACCAAGTAAAACGAAGACTGATCTTGTAAGCTTAAAGGCCATGGTATGAACCTGGTTCATGAGTATCTTTTCGATTCCAATAAAAAAAAATTAGAATATTATTCTCATAACAATTATCAACCTTTAATTATATATCATTAGCCCACCTTGTGTGAAATTTCAATTTCATAGAAGTACTCGTGACGGGTTTTTCGTCATCAAAATGACAAAACAGTTATTTGTCACATTTAGGAATTAGAAAAATGTAAATAATCGATCAACTCCTGTTACTTGGGTATCAGTGGGGTCACTTACAAAGTGCAATGATAGTTTTAAATCGTGAAAAAGGGTTTAAATAACGCGTGAAGGTCAAATAGACAAATAGTAAGGAGTCGATTTCAATCAAAAATTCTAGCCCCAAGCAACACCAAACGGTCATAATTAGTTGCAGCAACTTTATTGTGACTTAATGCGTTACATTAGACTTTGTTCAATCGAACTGCAACACGTGTGCCACTAGGGAGGGGCCTCTAAGAAAATGTGATGGAGGATATTCAATTTTTTTTAGCAGTCAAGAGAGTCTGTAGGAGCCACTCACAAAGTGTGATGATGGATTTTCATTTGTTTCAGCTTGACTGATTGCACGTTTCATTGACTCAATTTCTATAATAATCAATAACGGCGCCGGCCACGTCCTTGCAATCAGGTGGGAATAGGGAAGGAAAGTTAGTATGACCTTTGCTGTTTAGGGACCGTATTTACCTCCCCACAAAGGTCACAGGAAGGAGGTTTTTCTATGTTAGTAGGGTAGGGCTCGATGGATCAGGATTCACTTTGATAAGTGATGAGATCATATTAATGATTCATAATCGTTAGTAAAGGTGGGTGAGGCGGAAAATATTAAGTTTTAGTTTTATTTTTTATAGGTTTAACATAGAGACATAGGAACAATATGTATTACTCATTTACCTGTCCCGCTCCGCGTTTATGATAGCACTTGCCATCTCTCAGTTGTCTGAAAACCATTTGCGGGTCCAACTGGTTAGTGTTTTGCTTCCTCCAAGATCACCGGATGATTTATCTGATGCCGATCCGTATTTAGAGCAGTTTTCTGCTGTGAATTGGCTGATACCCTCGAATATCTCGTCTTGGATGGCGAAACCATGCCTCCGACATAGAGGTGCAATCCGAGGGCTTTCTTCCTTCACACGTACAATGCGCCAGAGACTGTGTTTATCATGTCACTAGCCAAAAATAACCGTACACGTGAACCTCTTAATTTTCAGTGTAATATGGGACCAACCACGAGCACATTTAATCATTTTTACTTTTCACTTTATACGAAAAAAAAGAGGTCATCTGTTTTCACAGCAAAACATCCCGATAGTGTGTTGGTGCCAACATAAATCGACCCTGCAACAATAATATTGTTGCCAACAAGCCGCCAAAACCCAAGTAACACACAAAACATCTTTTTAGAATGATTTTAAATAGTTTGTATTATAAATGAATTATAAAAACATGTCAAGTTTGAAGCGGTTAGTAACTCTCGTATTCTATACATCACTCTGACAAGCGGTCGAGCTAAAAATTCTTTTTTCACTGCTGCACGTGATTAATACTTTATTATGGTTCTTGAAAACATGGTTCCATACATTTATAAAACAAAAACAGGACAAGATTTTATGGACAGTTCTATATACTGTTGAAATTACATTACATCAACCATGTTTTGCAAAACGTGTTCTTTTTTCTCATTACGATGAATTTGTTGTACAAGATCGTGATTTCACTGCCAACGGTAACATATCATAGATACTCAGAGTTTAATTCTCAACAATCTGAGTTGGCTTAGCAAAGAAGCTACAAACCTATCACGCCAAGGGCTAGTGTTCAAATCCCACGCTTGGCGATGTTATATTTTTTTATGAGGATAGTTTTTTTTCAATTTTATGTTTTATAAGGCTTCACTTTTTGCGCTTTTTGCGTCATATTAAAGTACGAAATAAAGTATTATACACCTAAATTTATAACCTGTTATTGTCATTTAACAGTACTTTCAACTCGTTTAATACAAGCTGTGTTGCTTGGGAAGTTGGTCGCACAAAAAAGACAATATCAGCAGGAAAACGACAGCAAAGAAGCCATCCAAGATAAGTGATATCCCGGAGAGATTCAACAATGATTATCATCCCGGATTGGGAACTTTTCCCGAAAATTTCAAAACCTCCCAAGCACCTAAAGAACATTTCACTTTACCGCCGGTACCGAACTTATTTAGTCCCTGTTGATACGTTTTTTCCGCAGTTAATCGGACCATCCGCAAACACGCGTCATTTTCTTTCTCTGTTCATCTCTACCTCTTTCGACGAGACTTACATCGAGGCGGACACAAAGTAGTTTTTCACGTTATCCCAGATCTTCATTCCATAAACGCCACCGAACAATATGTAACAGAAACAATAGATACCGCGCTGTTCGCAACCAAACATTTAATTAACGAAACAATAAATGATAGTGCATCATGCCCTATAACAAGACTGCTTAACTTGAAACACTGTGACGCACTTGTCCCACAAAAACTATTCGTTTAGAGTTAAGTATCACGCGATTACCACCAATTTTCCTCCCTACTACTTTTTCCAAAAAACTCTTCGTTTTCAGTGAAATATTACGCGATTTTCACCGATTTTCTTCTTTTCCGAACTTTCCAAACTCACGACACTGGGCCCGTAGTCTTTTCGTGCGACCAACTAAATAACTGACAGCGAAATATAAACACGGCCGCTCGCGCTCGAAGCTTGCTTTGATCTCCTGTGATGATGGTTTTTCATTTGGGAAGACAAAGTATTTTTTTAAACCCCTCAAAGCCGATATCGACGAATTTGAACCAACAGTAAGGATGTTGTTGGTTCAAATTGGAAGTCAATTTGATGATGGAAATACTTGCTTCTCAACAGTATATAAAGTATTTCTAAAGGAAAAAAAATAACCTTAAGCATAATGGTAATTGCTGATTGATCTGAACGTAAAATATATTTTTCTTTTTGACTATCGGGATTTTAAGCATCGGCCTGGTTTATTCCCTTCGTAACACTCAAACATTTCTCTGAGAATTTTCATAACTTGTTCGGGGGTAAGAGTGCCAAACTCGTGACTTTGGCGTGGATGGTATGGATGCTACGTCAGGATCCGCTCCATTTTTGATCTGCGTTTGAACCTGTATCTGTTCAATGAACAACTGAACTGAGATCGAATGGTTCAATGTGGATTGATTATAAGGCTTCTTCGCGACAAAACCTGGACAGATTGATTTTGGAACAAATCAAATTTGATATAGAAGGAGATGTTCGCTCATCACCATGAGGCACCAAGAGTGAACAACAATGTTTTTTGGCTAGAATGAAAGATGTGAAGAGAAAGGTTGAAAGTTCCGTCAGAGTGCGGCAGGTAGGAAAATTAACAGATGTTTTTGAAAATTGAGCGAAAGGGCATATATCCAATGGTACTCGAACCATGGACGTCAATCTTTGCCTAACATCCCACTGCGGGGTAGGTTGTAGCGACGGAACAAGTCCGCCACTTCAACAGGCAAAAATTGACACATGGAAAGACGCTCATGTACCACTGTGGCTTGTATAGTTTATTCTTAGCGATCTATTGTGTGCATTCTGTTTACTGATGCGCACATGGGAGGGGAACTCTCTCCTTTTTTGGGTTTGTTTTGATTCGCAACGACTGACGATCACTAAAATTTTTCTCGTCGTCTCCAACGTAGAGATCTCAGAGAGAAACATCGTGAAGCGATGCGATACTGGTCCCACCAGTATAATTAATGGTTACCACCATTTATGGGTTTACATACATTAATTGTTATGTTATGTATTCTCCGTGCGAGGAGTAACGATTATGATTTTCAAAATCATCTGTTAATTTTCCTACCTGCCGCACTCTGACGGAACTTTCAACCTTTCTCTTCACATCTTTCATTCTAGCCAAAAAACATTGTTGTTCACTGTTGTTCACGCAGGCGGGAAGTTGGTATAAAATACCAAAGGGTATTTTATCCTGATTCTGATATTGGATTCTATCTTTCACTGCTACACTTTTCCACTATTTCGAACTTTAACGAAATTTAACTTCAAACTCTTTACTTCCTTATACTTTGCGGTTTTTCGGGGCACGTCTGTATGGCTTGCAAGCTGAAGTGGAAAAGCTCTAGTCTGCCGCATACAACCGGTAGCCAACCTCTATTTTCCTAAATGACCCAAAAATATCCCCATTTCATCCTTTTCCGCTTCACCTTATTCTAAAACTCCAACCCATAGCCCTTTATTGATCCCAACCGATTATTGTATTCGTGACTGTAGTATTGGGTGTATAACAGTTTTTAATATGACCGTTTTTTGGAGTATACTTTTCCATTCATTTTAGGCACTTTAATTGTATGTATAATAGATTGAATGGGTTCCTATCTACGAGCTCTTTCTACAAATCATCATTTTGGGTTCTCAGTAAGAACAGGAACATATTGCTGTCCTGTGCATGATGAGTGGGTTCAAAGCTAAATCTGTGAGTGGTTCTTAAGCTTCTATTTTATAGCAAAGCTCTCGCTGTGTACTAGCTTGTGTCATGGGGCAAAGCACCCAAATGGTAACAAGTATGTACGAAAGTTGGGGACATTTTTATTTTTTAGCCACAGTACGTCCCGAAAAATCTGGTCCCTTCTGTAATATTTACTTCAGCTTCGTGTCCTTCTAGTGACCGTTTTTGTTCCACTCCCAGCCTTTCTGGCTGTTGTCAAACGTGTATCGAAAGATTTAAGACCGTGACGGACAGTGCTTGCAGGAAAACCAAGCTTTTTTGCAAGTTTTCTTACTGATAGATCCGGATTTCTATTGTGATCGCACACAATTGCTTGCTCTTGCTCTTGCTCTTCTTACGATGCTAACTTCAATTTCTCCTATGGATGGCGTAGTGGTTAACATCCATACCTATCACGCCAAAGTCACGAGTTCAAATCTCACCCCCGGACATGTTACGAAAATATCCAAAAAGGTATTTGAGTGACTACAACGGGAGATGAACCAGCCCAGGGAAAATACAAAAAAAAATTAATGATCTCGTCGAATCTTGTTCCACTTGGTTCTCAATCCATTGATGCTTTTGACGACACTGCCATTCACCTTCAGCTTTCTCTTCATAGTTGCCCAAAATTTCTTTATCGCTCTGAGTTGGAGACAGTTTGGTGGGTTGAGTTCTTTCGTATAAACTGAATCCCGTTGGTTTCATACCACTGTAGCACTGTTTTACTGTAATTGCAGCTTGGGATCTGATGAATGGCAATATTCGCTTTTGGAGACATTCCGTTCTGTACAGCTCTGAATTAAATGTCTTATCAGTGATGAAAACCTTGGTCTTCCTACCGCAGCTACAGATGCCTTGCCAAATCATGTATTTACGTGCAAATTTATCTGCAACCACAAACCTGAATTTGGCAGGAACAAACGTAAAATTTCTTTTTCTTTTTGATAATTGGGATTTTTAGCATTCCCGTTCCCGTTTCCGTTCCCAAGGTTCATTCCCGTCGTAACACCCAAACACCTCTCTGAAAATTTCCAAAACTTGTTCGGAGTTGAGATTCAAACTCGTGACTTAGGCGTGAGAGGTATGGATGCTACATCAGGATCACCACCACTTATTTTTAATCTGCGTTTGAACCTGCATCTGTTCAATAAACAACTGAACTGAGAACAAATGTGGGTTAATTATACTTGTTGAACATAAAATTGCAAATTATTTGAGAATTAGTTCATGTGTGTGTGTGTATATATACAATTCAATGTCCACCGTCCGGCAGTGAATTTATGGTAGAAAAATGTTGGCAGTCAAACAAATTGTTGTAGACTCGACAAACATTTTTAGCCCGAGAGTTGGAAGGTGATAGCTCTGTTAGGTTCCAGTTACCCATTTCAGAATGCCTGGTTACTCACATCCATTCCGAGATCATTTTTACTTACAACAACAGCACCGCATAAACACAGTACAAACATCAAATGGATATAGGCACTGTGCATACACTTCCATCATCAAATCTTATTGTTTTGAGGATGGCATGTATTTAGCAGTGTCGTTCAAATTCAGATAGATTTCAGCGGATATTATTGCTGATGTTCAGTCTTCATTTGGACGGCTTCCATGTGATGCTAAAGGATGCATTTATGTCTATACAGAAGTATAGATCATCCTTTTCGAATAGAACAGCCCGAATACAATTAGTACTTCACGCACAAATGCAATACAATGAAAATCACACTAAAGAAACACTTTCGAGAAGAAATATAACTTGAAAATCACAATCATTGTGCAATGAAAGAAAAACAAACTTCACAGCTCTGCATCTGTACACCACGTGGTGAGTGCATCTGTAATTATATGCCAGCCACTCACGAACGCATGCGCGTTAGCTTCGTTCTTTGCTTCTGACCAGCAAATGGCCGTTTTCTACATTGCACTGGTTTTCTTTTTTCTCTCTCCACACACTGCCAACAATGAAAATCCCTAGCTATGAGGCGACTCTATATCGGCTTCTAAACTGCTTATAATCATCGCGACAAAGCGGAAAAATACTCTAATTTAATCATTTATGTGGTACAATACTAACAGCCTTAACAAACACAACGCACCATTAAACTGAAAAAACGGGGAAAGACTACCGATCATCACAAATTTTTGAAACGAAACGATTGTATTCACCTCATTTTACACAAAACACGTGGTGATTTTATGATTTCACTGGTCGTTTAGGTTGAATTAGGATAACATTTTTTATTTTATTTTTCGCGAAAAGTACGCAACAAACACGTCAGTTTTCAAGCACGGCTTGCTGCGATCTATAATATTTGAGAATTAATTAATAATATGAAAATATTAATTCACATTACCAACACGTTAAGCTACAGCTTTCCAAATAATTAAAAGGCCACCACCTCGGCCTTCCTTAGGGCTTTCAAATCAATGATACGAATGCATAAATGGCAACTTTGACATAGAAAGCTCTCAGTGAACAAATGTGGAGGTGCTAGGCGATCGACTTTTTTTCAGACATATAGTATCGGCCAAGTCCTTTCGGCAAATGGTCTTCCACCACACTATGTCTAAAAGGAATGTTTTCAATCCTCTTCCAATCTAAAATCAATGGATTAGCTGCAGGTTCCAAAATGCATTACTTATTCTAATTTTATGTCCATCTATGTAGCCATAAAATGAACTGTGAGCTGATTCCTTTTTCTTGAAAGCATTTAATAAACCAACAAGACGACTTAAGTATTCAACATACTATATATTTCAGTTTATGTTTGTATCGAGTTACCTAACAGTATTAACCACTGATACTCTCTTACTCTTCACATGCTTCGTTATTGTTTTCAGGAAAATTAATCCAGTATTCGCGTTTCTCCGCCAGCATCAAAGGCAAAACCTTTTTGATGATAGAAGACTTCCTAGATTTTCCTATCCCGCTGGCTTCTTTCTGGTATTGAAACTGCTCGTTCAAATTGAAAGACAGTTTTCAACATCTTTCATCTGTTTCTTTGTCAGTAGTCACAATGTCTTCATATCTTCGTTATAATTGTACGAGTACTGAATATCATATGTTCCTCTGGAGAAGATGGCATGTTTGATGCTTGCCATCTTTGGTTTGTCCTTGAGCGTGACTAGAACAGATTACTTGAATTTGAAAGAACATTCAAAGAAATCTGACGGCTCCATTTCGAAAACCAGTTGAGTTTCTCACACAGTTGACAAAATCTGGAAAACTGTGAACCTCTTTTCAAGGAACGTTTCTCATCGGGCGCTCAACCGATGCATGAAATGAATCCGCTGACATATAAGTATGCCGAGGCTCAAGGTATTATTCAGAACATAGCAGCCTGGTTTTTAAGTCAAACTATGAGAATAAACGTTCAGTAATATACCTGTTTATTCGCATTAGTTGGCGTATGCGTTTTAAAGATGATCAAAAAAGGAAACTATTCTAATTATCTTGCTAGCCCACTTTCAATAGTACAACTCCATTAAGTGGCCAGAATATTTGTCCATAATTGTTGATATATACTGCATATCAGCTTAAACCCGGGAAAACGCGTTTTCTCAACAATCATACCCACGTCACCTATGCATCCCAAGGCAATATATGCAACAACTTAAGAAAAGTAATCCGAAGAATTATCACAAAAAGCTAAGTAAAATTAATATCTCAGTGGCAGCAGCTGGAATTTCTGTTGGGAACGAAAATTGCAGCAATTTTAGGATCCTCCAGCTAGTGTAGAAAACGGATCCAGCTTCCTGGATCACCACTGCTAGAACAAGACAAACAACATCATGATCATGCAATAGGATGCTACACAACGTAAACCAGAGACTGCTCTAACACGGAAAAGAGAGTTTACCCTTACCAAAGGCAAATAATCTGAAACTTATTGGGTCTAAAACATATAAAGGATACTTAGCTGAATTCCTCTTGATCGTATAGAAACCGAAAAGTCCATATAGGCAGCTAGCAACAAACACACATTACCCCCAGCTATCAGCTGCTGAACTTGGCTTAACACAAAACTGAGTTGAAGGAGTTGAACAAAATACAATTTGTGCTTGTTAAATCTCTATTTCACATGCAAAATAAAGCGGCGCAAAAATGACAACAGAAAACTTTTTGCGTCTCGCTTTGAGCACAGCCCACTACGATCTGACTGCGTATGACAATGTTTTTCTCCCACACGCTAATACAAGAATACGGAAAAGTTGGTAAAAAATACCGAAAACCGCACAAAAGTGAACACATACTGAAATTATCGGTAAACATGGATTACCGAAATTTCAAATTCAAGATGCAGCTCCGCAAGTAATAACTGCAATAGCTCGCAGTTCAAGCCAACACCAATGCATAAATGTATGTATTGTGTGACAAGCACAAATACTCTATTCTCAGTTTTGAAGATGTGTTCAACCGAAACAACAATCGGACCTACTACCTCTGGTTTGATGGTTAGAACCAGTGTCGTTGTAGATCATGCACTGCCACTTTATTAATTGAACCAATTCAAAACAATACAACAGCTAAGTAGAACAAACATCAGCATCCATTGGCTCACCCCACATACATTATCCTCATTTTAATTCCGGCCGATTAACACCCGCCTTCAGCCGATACGCCCTCCAGACTGGGTGGCAGCGATCAGATATCGACCAAGAAGCAGCCAATTGAATCCCAAACAAATAGGAGTCGAAAGATCAACACTCTCGGCACCAGTCAACCATCGCAAACCCCGCAGGAGGTAGATGATCTCTTCTGCCATAACTTCTGCACTCAGTAGGATAAATAGTCTTCCACTCATGAGCATGAGGGCGATAAATAAGACCATACTTTAGTGCATGACTCAGGGACTGAAGTCCGTGCATCCTCCTGCAACGTCAGGAACAAAGAAGTGCAGTTTAATTGAAGCTAATTAATTTATCAACCGATTAAAAATAAACTGTTTGTTTGGGTTGGTGTCTTCCCTAGTTTGGACACATGCGTGCATATGGACCATCATCATCATGTCTCTCTCTCAGAACCAGGAACTGATTCCGGATGGGTCCTTCGTGACTAGCGATGATTTTGTCGCTCAGCTTTATTGCGTTTGAACCGGGTGAAAATTAAGTGGCAATCATTAGAACGGTCATTTGTCCGCGGGTTGTGCATTCTAACGAGCTGCGTAGTTGTGTAGGAGTACCGGCGTAGATTCACGCGATATTCCGACAGCAGGATGGCTTCTGACCGGTTATGACTTTGTTTAGCTTCCAGGCAAGTGCTTTCAATACCGTTAAATTTCCTATCGAAGTCCGGCCATCGGAATGGGTTCAACCTCGAGCGTTGAGACGGTAGCGAAAGCACTGGTTGAGTTCGTCAAAACAAGAGGCCGCCGTCATGTAAAACCATAAAGATTCTATCCTCCCTGCCAAGTGGAGCGCCGATGCGCTCTTCTTCGAGCCATTAAAAGTTATAACGATTATTGCCCTGACATGTGCACTGCGCACCCATTTTTCGAGGACTGCGCGATCACGTTTCGTGATTCCAAACATCTCCCGCCACCCGGTGAAGTTAAATGGCGTCTTTTATCTAGAACGGCTCTCTTCAGAACAGCTGTTCGAGGAGATCAAACGAGCTGCACCGGATCGACGTCATACTCTTAAATAGTTGTCACAATATTTCATAATTATTATTAGAGCTTGTTCACGAAGCTATTCTGAAACAGGGTTGGCCGATCCGTTGGGGTGTCGATCTTTACCGCACGGAGTCATTTCTATGGGAGATGATTGCGATTCGATACGCGGTTGCTGCGATGGAAAATATGGGAGCAGTTCGAGATTCAACTCCTTGCGTGAGAGCCGTAAATTGCGAGTAAATTCAAGGCCTTTCCCTTTTTTACGATCATTACATAATCGGGGCTCAGATGAACTTCGCGGTCGCTTATTGTGTCCCTTTCCGTTTGGGGGCAGGTTTATTGCTGTTCATTGCGGTGATCACAGGGGGAATAGGGGGAAATGGTTTTGTAAAACTGCTGCCCGGAGGTGGAACACGATCGTAAATAAGTCGTTCTCAGGTCAGACAGGCAGTTTTATATACGAAAGCGAGAAGTTTACATTCGGTAGTAATTGATTTTGAATGAAAGTTATGCAACAAAGGAACATTATTTTGGTTTGGATCCCTGTTAACCTTGTTCGAAAAAAAAAAGCATACTGCATTCAGTCCTTCAAAGCGCAGCCATATATTGTCATACCATAGACTTCAATCACTTCAACTAGTTCCATTATTCTCAACAATACTCACTTTGCCGCAAATATCAGCAATGAACACCCCTTGAGAAACCCCTCAAACTCCAGTAAAATCGTCACTCTCAGCAATCTTCACACGGAATCTCAATCGACAGAAATTGACCGCTCCCACGAAAATGCACAAATGCCAATCGCCTACTTTGCCCGTTCATGAATAAGAAATCACCCTTTGCTGCCTTTGTGCTACCTCAAGCATTACCGAACCCAACCTTGCATAAAGTAAGTGTAGGTACTCCAGCATGATTCGTCCACATACACTTCAATCAACCGGCTCAACGAATCTCGGAGACAGGAGATCACACGCCGCGTGATCTAATTTCGTTAGCCACTGCCCGCCGCGTCCAAGGTCAGAGAACGAAATCAACTGTGCAGTTAAATTTAACGGTTTGCCGCCGTTGTTCCCACCAAGGTCGGCGCTTGAATCCTTACATTTCAACAATGACCGGCATTGTTTCGAGGGTGCCTGGTGCAACTTTTGACACCCAACCCAAAGCGTCATCAAAATTCGATTTCGAATTGCTCCGGGGGGGGGACTGCATTCTTGGCTGCACCGAGAAGGAAGGTGCGAAAGGTCATGTGGTGCGCGCGCCTTCGAGAAAAAAAAACGGTGCACACGAACCGCGTCACTTTGGCGCGGTTAATGATAGGGATCTAATAGCGGTTTGCATTGTGCGGGTGATCGATTTTTATGGGATTTGCCATTTGCTCGGGCTGCTGCGGTGTGCAAAAGTGAAACGTCAACTGAGCCGCCAAACAGAGTCGACAGACCACAGTTGGCTGGGCTGGGAGTGTTCCAAATTGGGCTAGGAATAAATCACTCCGCTTCGCGCGCAAACACCGCGCACGTGTGCAATTTCATTATGATTTCCAACGTGAATTATGAATGTGGCCTAGTTTCTTTCCGTAATGACAGTGGAGGGAGCTGTGTCCAATTGGCTCATAGTTAAGTTGTTAAATTCATTGGGGGGGGGGGGGGTTGGCGTAAGTGTCACTTCCCAGAAAGAAAGGCAAGATAAAGTTGTAGAATTAGTCAAGAGCTACAATTTCAGGTAGGCCGTTTCCAGCTGTGTACTATCGTTTTAGTCTAGTTTCCAAAAATATAGATCACTTCAAATAGATCAAACATTTTCCACACAGAAAAAAATAATGATTTTAAAATTACCATCGTTTAATTCCAAGCCAAAGGAGGCGTGAACAAGGCAATTGTTTGCAATATTTCACACAACCGGCTAGATTCAGGCGTTATCTGGCTTAAGTTTACATGAAATATCCCATTATTTTCTGCAAAATTTAGCTTTATGTGATAACGAAGAATATTCAAAGTTTCTTTTATCTGTGCACTTGGTTGGTTGTGTTGCTTTGGAATTTCACCCGAGTTGCGTCGATTTGGTTGTTCTTGGTTCATCTCGTTCAACTTTTTTTCCGAAGATTTTCGAGTTTCACGAGTCAAAAATTGCGAATTGATCCCAATCTATTTATTCCGATTCTTTTTGGTGCTGGGTGAATACCAAGATAATCGATTAGTTGTTTGCAATCTTTCATGAGCCATACAACAACGTTAGCAATCTTTCATACAAAAGGCTAGATTCAGGCGCTATCTGGCAAAGATTTACATGGAATATCCTATTATTTTCTGCCAAATATAGCCAAATATAACGCAGAAAATTCAATGCTTTTTCTTATCTGTGTAGGAGAGGGAATCACACCGAGATAATACTTTCAAGAGACTCCGATTTTAAACTCAAATTAATTCCATTACTTCCATATCGGTACTGACTGAACAAACCAACTGATCCACCAAACCTAACATCCTACACCTAGGAGGTTCTAAAAGCACGATTGGTACTTAACCGATCGGAGGTGAGATGCTGCCCTAGCTATGACTCGTTTGGCCCTTTTAAAATGAGTTACAAGATGTTTTGCAGAGAGTCTTGTGGTTTGAGATACAATTAGTAAATGGAGCTCTCTTTTTTCAAACTCAATACACATATATGTTAACACGGTCAATTGAGAGTCGCGTCATGAAACAATACACTTGTCAGGGAAGAAGTAAGACCAGTCAATCATAGTAATCCATAAGCCAGCAAACAAAATTTGACAGCTCTATCAGTCGAACTCTAACCGGAATGGCAAAAACAGTGAAGCGACTCTGTTCAGAAGTGTGCGCGTTCAAGGAACGGTACCCCGCCGCGTCGAAAACGGACATCGTGTGGCACTTTGTGGACGCCGGATACGCCCGTTCCGGCATCTACAACATCTTGGCACTATTAGACAACAATCAGAGCATCGAAAGAAAGACCGGTTCCGGACGGCCGACGACCCTGAGGGACAAGAAGCTCCAAGAGGAAGACCGAGGGAAAAATGGCTACATCGCTGCGTGCGGTTGAACCGACCTCCCGGCCAAACAGTGAAAAAGTACCTGTTCATACATGTCAGCAAGCGGAAGTCGCGTCCACTGGTTTCGGAACTGCAGGCAATGCTACTGTGGCTTACAATCAGCGAGAATGGGATGTCAAAGCCGCTCTTCTTTCGCTCCAGACTGGCCGTGAACGGGGAAATTTATAGTACGAAATGCCTGCCGGAAGTTGCGTCGTTCATCAAGAAATACAACAAGAGCGCAGACACGGTGTTTTGGCCAGATCTGGTGTCAGCCCACTACTCGAAGCGATCGTTGTAGGAGATGGAGCGGCTGAATATCGATGTGGTACCCAAGTTGGCGAAACCGGTCAACGTCCCCCAGCTGCGTCCCATCGAGAATTTCTGGGCCAACCTGAAGCGTAAGATCTACACGCATGTTTTCGTCCGCCATGTTCCCGTTAACTGCCGGAAGGCCGCTCGCAAGGGCGTAAAAAATTTTTGCAAGTAAGCTTAAATAATTACCTTCCATGAGTAATTTATCAAAAACAAATATCTGTTCTAGCTTTTTTTTAAAGGTTGTACGGAATCAAATTGCACCACTTTTAAATGGCTGTAACTTTTCACCCGTTGGGTATTTTCTATTAAAATTTAGGGTGGAATTAATTCAATGTGTATTTGTTTACGCTATGTAAGTTTCACTAGCAGATGTGCAATCGTTGCGAAGATGGAGTTGGACCTCGAAAATCCGGATCTTCCTTATCGTGCCATCAGCAGGAAGCTGGGAATGGTACATTCTACAGTGTCTCGTGTTTTTAATCGGAGCCACGAACAATTGACCATCTATAGGAAAAAAGTGGCAAAAATGGATCTCCGTATAGTGTTAAGGATCACAAGCCGGTAGTTTAAGCTTTCAAGAGGAATCCCAACAGTTCAGTTCGAGATGTGGCGAAAAAACTGAATCTAAACAAAACTTTCGTGCAATATGCGAAAAAAACGTGAAGGAGTACACCATTACAAAGTCCAAAAGGCGCCTAATTGCGATGAACGGCAGAATATGGTATGTAAAAGCAGACTTCCGGCAGCTTCCGGGGCTACAGTTTTTCACTGCTCATCATTAATTCGATGTCCCTGAAGACGTTAGAAAGCAGAAGATGTCAAAGTTTGCCAAAAATATATGATTTTGCAAGCAATTCGCTCGTGTGGAAAGCGGAGCACCCCATTCGTGACAACTGGAAAGGGTCAATGGGCAGGTGCACCTAAAGGATTGCCTCCAAAAGCGTTTACTTCCTCTTCTGAGGTCACACGATTTGGCCGGATTTAGCCTTGTGCTTCGAAGGAGGTTTTGGAGTGGTACAAGGCTTAGCAGGTCAATTTCGTGCCGAAGCATCTCAACCCCCTGAACTCACCGAAACTGCGGTCAATTGAAAAGTACTGGGCCATCATGAAGCAGGCACTTCGAAAGCATCCTAAGGAAGTGAAATCGGAGGAAGATATGAAGAAAAAATTGATTTCCACGCAAAAAAAAGTTGGCCCAAATGTTGTACAGGACTTTATGAGTAGTGTAAAGAAGAAGGTTCATGCATTTCGATATGGAATTGAAATTGATTAAAACAAACATAGGAAAACATTTATAACATGTTTTATTTTACTCCTTGAAGTTTGAATTTTGCCGAATATTTGTGTTTGTGTGTCGCAATTTTATTCCGTACACCCTTTAGAAGAATATCGTAGAGAACTTAAAAATGCAATAAAAACTCAATTAACTGAAAAATCCAGCTCGTAATGTTATTTACAAACCTTGCTTAGACTTACAGAGACACCCTCTATATGCATGAAATTCAGCTGTTTTCTTGACCTTTTGGACGTAACTTAGCGAAACGCCAAGCTTTTTGGGAACATCGCGTGCTGAAATGTTGAGAAAAAATGGGAATAGGCTCTGCCTGCGATCAGTTGCTATTTCAAGAAACTGTAAATTTTTTTTCGGCTTCTCACGGGTTATATTTTGGAAAAATGTGCACGGTTTTAAGTATTAGATATTTTTTAAGATTTGTTTGCTAATGTTCTATTTTGATCTTCGCTTGATTGTCTTTGCAATTGTTATCATCTATATGTTTGATCTTAGCTTTTGCGTTTTTGCTGCATGGCTATTTTGATGTCAGGTAAAATCTTCATTCGGAATTGTTTCAGCCCGGCCAACCAGTAATTTGATTCCGTACACCCTTGATCACCATTCAAAAGAAGTCCATTTTTTTTAATGCAAACGTTATAATAATAAATTCAGATATTGCCACTAAGATAGCGCTGCAGTCTATCTTTGCTCAATGAAGCTCTAGAGAGATGCCGTCTTGTACAAAGTTTCTCAGTATGTCATGTGTCGTGTTTTTAGTTCCAGATCATGCCGCAAAGATTGCACTGCTGTCATTCTTCGTCAAATGAAGCTCTAAAAGAAGTTGTTGTCTTCTCAGTAATTTGTAATTTGTCGTCTTTTGTCATTATTATATTAATTCCAGATCTAGTCGCGGATATGGCGCTGCAGTCTAATGTAATTTACGTAATTTTTTGTCTTAAAATATTATCAGACTAAAGGGTGTTCTGATCAAAATTTGGTCACACAGTAATGTGTGTGAGTCGATCAAAGTTTTTAATAAGTCGAATTCGTTTTCTTTTTCAAGTTCAGTTAATACAGAATACAGGAAAAATATTCAGCTTAGCTTCCTTTTGACCGAATGCGAATTGCCGGGTCTTTCGTTTAACACCTGCCATAAGATTTCGTAGAGTCTTCTTGTCCATTTTATTCGCCGCAAAACGCCAGTTTGCCTTGAACTGTTTCTCGCTCACAACAGCTTTCTGAGTTTTCTTAAGGTTCCGCTTGACGATGGCCCAATATTGTTCGATTGGGTGGAGCTCTGGCGTGTTGAGAAGGTGCTTGTCCTTGGGCACCACTTGAACGTTGTTGGCAGTGTACCACTCCATGGCCTTCTTTCCGTGACGGCATGATGCCATCGGAACATTTGTGTCGCTTCAGGAAAGGCAGTAGACGTTTTTGTAGGCACTTGCTCAGATAAATTTTCTGGTTGACGGTTCCGGTCGCAATGTAAGCGTTGCTCTCTAAGCCACGGGTACAGATGGCCTGCCACACCAGATATTTCTTCGCGAACTTTGACAGTTTAATGTGCTTGAAAATATCTGCCACCTTTCCCCGTCCGGTTTTCGTATAAAATTCCTGTCCAGGAAGCTGTTTAAAGCCTGGACGTAAATTTCATCGTCCTGTACCACGCAATCAAACTTCGCCATCGTTCTTTGGCCGACGTGTTTTGTTAATCGTCGCGATTTGGAGTCACCACTTTCTTGTAAGTCGACAGTCCAGCTCGTTTCTTAGCTCTATCCACGGTTGAAGGTGCAACTCCCAGCTTCTTTGCGACATCTCGGACGGAGAGGTTGGGGTTCCGCTCGAAACAGCGGGCAACTCTTTTTGTCGTCGCTGTGGCCCCCGGCTTTCGATTTCCCCCCGATTCAGCATTTCTGACTGTCGACAAACGTTCACCGAACACTTTTAATACGTTGGTAACAGTTGATTTAGCCACATTCAACAATTTCGACAACTTGGCGTAAGAGTAGTTTGGATTTTCGCCATGCACGTGCAAAATTTTGATGCGTTGCTTCTCTTCCTTCGACGACATTATGATAACTGAAGTGCTAATCGCAAAATCAAAATAGAGGGATGCTACACGCGCACATCTTCAACATAAGCGGCGTGTAAAATTTTTAATGCACGATGAAAAAAATGCGTCAAGTTTAAGTCGACCAAATTTTGATCGAAACACCCTTTAGTTCCAGCACAGAGAACACACGTCTAAGTTAGAACAAAATGTCTTCAAAAAATGGTGTACGAATTTAAATCAAAGTATGTTAATACCTTGTTAGAAACGCTAACGTTGCCCAAACAGTTTAATTAGCCAGTGGTGAATACAAATACAGTAGGTTTTGTTTCTGACAACATGACCAAGTATTTTCTTAGAGTTGGTTTAGTTCTGTTTTAACGATTTTTGTTCAAGAACAGTGTTAAAAGGATAAAAGGATCCTAAATAACATTCTAGAGAAATCAGAAATTGTGTTAAGCGTTAGATGGATTTCTAAAAAAACCAATGAAGACAAGAAATATGTGTGGCCAAAACACAACGGAAACATACTGCGTTTATATTTACCACTGACATCAACTTAAGAATTTTGCGATAGCAGCGCCCCCATAACGTTGCCACTTATGTTGTTTTTCAGAAGTAACCGTTGAATTTCTTGTACACTTTTGAAATTCGAGTAAGGGAAGGTCCATTAATTATGTCACGCAGTAAGGGGGGAGGAGGGGTTTGGGAAAACGTGACGATCCATACAAAAAAATTTGAAGGTCCATACAAAAAACGTGACAAGGGGGGGAGGGGGGGTTTTAAAAAGTCAATTTTTGCGTGACGTAATTAATGGACGTTCCCTAAGATGTCTGTTCTCTATGGTTCCAAATCTTGCTGCAGAGATGGTGCTGCAATTTATCTTTGAAAAATGAATTTTCATGAAATTTCTTCCACGAGTAGAGTTTATGGGTTTATGAAAAAAAAAAATTTTTTTTTTTATCAAAAATTCAGTGTTGCCAGTTTTTTTGGGAAACTCCTACTGAAATTTTCGGTATTTCATAAAATCCCTAATATCAAAATCCATTACTCAGCGAACAAGCTTTTTTCCCAAATTGTAAGATAATTTTCTCAAAAATGGAAAAAAGTATTATTCGAAAAAAAAAATTACAGTGGCGGGAAACTCCAAAGAAAAGTTAATCAGCGAAAATTTCAAAAAAAAAGAAATATCTTGTGTAATAGATCCTTAGCTTCAAATGGTAAAAAATTAATCCTTAGCTTCAAATGCTAAAAAAATGTCATTTTCAAATTTCTACCACAACACAGAAAAAAAAATGAATTTTAACACGCGCGTGCAATTTGCCCTCCTTTAATTGCAAACCAAAGGAGACGTAACCAACGAAATTGTTTGCAATCTTTCAAGCGCCATACAAAAATATTTGCAATCTTTCATACAACAGGCTAGATTCAGGCGTTATTTGACTTAAATTTACATGAAATATCCCATTAATATCTGCCAAATCTGGCATTCCTTTTATGTGCATTAGATAACGCAGAAATTTAAATGTTTCTTTCTATCTGTGTATGTATGAGTTAATAAACAAGAAAAAAATATTTTTTTTAATTTTCCTTGTTTGAGGTCAAAGTTTTTCCAACTTATCTTTGCAATTTTCCTCCACCGTAAAAATTTACGTGGGATTTTTTTCAGATTTTTGAGAAAATTTCATTATTATTTGAGATATTTTTTCGGTTCTACAATGCTACGGTCTTGAGCTACTCTTGAAAGGATTTTTTCTTAAGTATGGTTAGGATATATATGGTTAGAAAAAAATATAAAGCTATGCTAAATGTAGCGAGAGCTGTGAATATATATTTCATTGCACTTCTGAAAGAAAAGCATCTTAGACTGTCTTTGAATGTTTAAATATTTTAGCGATTTGAAAATATTAAATTTTTTGCGATAATTTGGTCACGTTCAAATTTATTGCGATAATTTTTATTGCGATAATTTTGTCACGTTCAAATGCTTGAATCTTCAACGTATTTCAACACGTGACATTGCGATAATTCCATACTCATTGAGATTATATGCACTCCAAAATACCGAGAACAACCGAACATCGACCAACCAAATCATTGATAGCTGAACAGCAGTCCTACAAACCTCGAAACAGCCCAGCAAACGAAATCGAAAGCCAATCCTTGTCAATGCTCGTTTTCCTGCCCCATAAGTCCTCGTATCTGATGCAGCCAAACTCTGTCCCAGACTTTGCAGCAAGTTCCCAGTACGGCACGATTAAATCTCGCTCGAAAAGGAAAACATATTTTGTGGGCGTGCTTTGTTCGCAGCCATCGCCAATCATCTTCCTCTAATTTATGTCCTTTGTACCAATAAAACGCCGTACAAATCGGTACACCATACCAGCCATATACATGGCAATTCCTGTCGTGTCCATTCTAGAGCCGTTCATTCATAACTCATTTCGGATAAAACAGGAAGATAATTCGACTCGGAGGTTTGTCATAAAATGCGATTCTGCAGTTCTGCTCACCGGAACGCAACTAAAAGCTCCAGATCATCGTTTTGTCGTTAACAGAATGTTCAGGTGACCTTGTGTACGGATCTTGAGCGTGAATTCACGTTCGTTGTCCCTGCCATCGTCGTCGTCAGCATCATTGCCGTCATCATCAGTAGAGATTAGAAGGAGCGATTCATTATGTGCTGCGGACGCATAGTGGTCTGTCTCGTAAATACCCTGAGTTATGGCTTATTGTTTTAAGCTTTAAGTGGGAAAAGGAATTTGAGGCGTGCAAGCGTTGCGAATCTTGATTGCCGGGTGCTTCCGAACGGAGCAGTCTTAATGGGATTAATATTCAGGGTTCGTCACTTGGCAGGCGCTCGAGTCTCCTGGCATTCCGCGCGCGCCAATGAATGCACTTTCACCGAGAGCTCGTGTGTGCATTATGATCATGCTACGGACACGAGTCAATGACCTTCGATTCGACATACTCCTCGACAATGAGCGTTATAATTTGCAATCTATGCACATTCATCAGCATTGAATTTTTTGCTCTGCTGCACCTGAGCGCATGCAGAAAAAAAACCGAAGCGAATTTGCGTTAGACTCCTGGAAGCTACTGCCAGCTTGGCGATCATTCCGGCATTCCTCCGATCCTAGAAGAGTGATTTGCTTCCCTATAGTAGGAGTTGTTCGGTTGAAAGCCCCCTGAAGGGTTCTTCTGTTTCACCTCGACCACCCGGATCACTGCGCACTGTTTGCACGCTGCACTGAGAGCCATAAAAGTTCTGAAAGATGATAATGTCAATCGTGACATAAAGCTGTTACCTTTCATAATAAAATGTACACATCTAGCCCCTGCTGGGGAGACTAAACTGCTACATTTTTACAACGATTCCTCTAGATCGAAATGTTTGCAAGGAACATTTTCATTGAGGCTTGTTACAATCTTTCCGCTCAGTCTATGCACAGGATTGCATTTACAATCGCGCAATGAAGATTTACTGCCATCGCGCTGCGGGGTGCATGTCGACAATGTTCTGGAGCTCGTCTCTATTGTACCTTGTTTCTGACTTCTTCTTTTTTGCCATTCTAAATCCATCTCAATCCATCTTCCTCCGATCGGTGAAAGGAAGAGTTGGTATCGACTTTTGCTTTCAACATTGTTACTTCTTCGCATTAGACTATTCCGTCCCGCGATTATGACACTTTGAATGGAAAACAATTGCTCAATTACCAACCATCCAGTCGGCCGTCACGCCCAGCAATCAGAGATCACAGCTTCCCTTTACGCAACTTTTGGGGTCGCGCCAAATTGAAGCCCTCGACGATGGAATTGTTCGATTTGCTTTCGCTGACCATCCGCCATCTGATCGAACAAACGAAAGGTTATTGACGGTGACATTCTCGTTGCAATGAGGTTATGTCATTGCCATAGCCACCGAGGAGGAAAGAAATGATGTGGACACGCGAACGTCATCAGCATGGTTGAAGATGACACTCGCTCTTTACGAGCTGCGAGACATGCTCATTACGCAAAAACAGCGAGTACACTTACTCACTGCTGCCGGAGTTGCACGACTGCGCGTGTAGAGATTCGTGTAATTAATTTTGCACAGCTTGTTTCACCCGGCGTTGACTTTCGGGCGGCGGTTGTTTGGAGGGTCTTTCTCGTTTGGCGATGGCGCTCTCGAAGAGATGGGCCAAATTTTATGACGTAAATTTGACAACCCTTGTAAATTGGTGTCGTTCTGGGAAAGGTTAAAGTTGCTGCTGCTGCTCTGTTTCACTGCTCTGCTTTTGAGCGTCGGGAGAGATTCTTATTCAATAGCATGAACAGATTTTAACAGTTGGAATGTCAAATGTTGAGTCTCTTCGATTGAGAAGAAAAAGAGAAGAAGATAAGAATATCAATATAACGTAACTCAATTTTGTTATCGTTGTGCCACAACCAATTAGAAATCAGTTTACCCCGCTCAAGGAAAAATTGAGATTTTCGCCAAATAAAGTCAATTCAAATGATCACAGCAAACCTGAAAACTCAATCTTTTCTATTGATATTTGTGCATGAAATCCTTCAAACAGTTTGAAATTGACCTTCAAAGATCTAAAGACATTTACACCGTCTTCAACTGAACATTGAACAACAACGAATTACAACGGACAACTTAACCTAACACCTAGTGGTCCAGTATGAAAATTTTCGTTTTTTTGCGAAAAGGAATTGAACCCTCAGTCATGGCAATCGCCTGAACGACGGATGTCACCGTTAACCACTTAGTTAACTTAGCAAATTGCTTAAGACTGTACACGTTTGAGGAGAACGATCCTATATAACCTATAATTCGATTCATGTTTCTCTCGTTTTAATGTACAACTTAATTCTCGTCCCAAGCAGCCCAAGGGGCTTCCAACAAGATTTGAAGTTAAACTCGTATGTAATCACAGTAACCTTTGTAATCACTGTGTAATCATAACTAATCATAAATTATCATAAGTAATCTTTGATAATCATAAGTAATCATAAGTAATTATAACTAATCATTAGTAATCATACATAATCATAAGTAATCATAAATAATCAATAGTAATCAAACCAGTAAACAGTAAGAAACTGAATTAAATGACATTCGATTTTACACTTTTTTCATAAGTTATATATAATGTCGAAAACAATGCGCTGTATACCGCATCCGTTGCGCTATACAGTATAAATCTTCAGACATTATATATAATTCAAGGACCGATGGCTAACGACTTGTTTTGGACTTTAACTGACACGTAACAGTAATTTATTAAGCAAAACATAATGATATGAAAAAATAAAACAACATTTTAATTTGCACATATACATTGCAAATTCATAAATTAAGGGTTTTTTTTTCAACGGGTTTCCAACAGCATTGATTACTGGTCACTTCCCCCATTACAAAATTACTCTGATTACTCAGTGATTGCAATGACTATTGTAATTACTGATGATTACTTATGATAATTCATGATTACTTGATGACTACTTGCGTGATTATTATAATACTCAGTGATTGTTTATTATTGTAATTACTGACGATTACTTGATTACTCATGATTACTCATGGTTACTTATGATTACTTGCGCGATTATTTGATAACACTGTGATTACAAAGGATATAACAGATGAATACTTATGATTACTCATGGTTACTCATGATTACTTCATGATTACTTAGGTTTACATGCGAGATTCTTGCTTACTTCCCTTACATACGTTTTTGAAACAAACTGGTCCCAAGAATTCAATTTCTGATCGATTCCGATTGTGTAGATATCAGTTTTACTGCTTGACAGCTCATCATTCCTTGAATGTTATGCAGGTGGTTATTTTAACTCGGGAATTAATCCATGACCATCCAAAATTAATTATCTTGGTCTTCAATGAACACCAGAATGTCCCCCGGAGAGACTCGTAATATCGACTATTTAGTTTTTGCTTTCGACGGCTCAATCTTCGTGATTTGTCGTGCTCAAGATTATGTTAGGTCGTCCCAACCAATTTTTTCCCAGTTGGAGCAAGTTCCCGATGGCCATAATGACCAAGTCCGGTTTTTTTGTACGTATTTTGAAACTTGATTGTACCGATCATTTAACATCAACAGCATCTGGATCCATCACAAATTGGATTTTTGGGACCAGTTGGAGTCGCAAACGTATCTCTCGTCAAGTAGTCATGAGTAATTGAAAATAATTATGAGTAATCATAAGTAATCGTCAGTAATCACAATAGTCTTTGTAATCACTGAGTAATCAGAGTAATTTTAGGGGAAGTGAAAAGTAATCAAAGCTGTTGAGAACCCCTTGAAGCAGCTCAAACCAGCAAAATGGAATCATCATAGCATGCTGTACGTTTGACTGTCATTTCGTTTGTTTACTTGTTTGCCCGGTTTGAGCTCCTCATTTTCGAAATGACAGACGTGAAAATTTAGGTTATGGACACATGGATAATTATTGGTGAACCGCTTTGAAATTCATCACGCGAACGTAAAATCCATCATAACCAATTTTGGATCAAATACCAGGAAGAGGCAGAAAACCCGGATCTTCCAACCCTAAACTGAATCAGAAGTGGTAGCTCCAATTCGGAAGAACAAATCAATGTCGATACGCGATTTAGCCAATAAAGCTGGAACCAGCGTTGGAATGATTCAACGTATCCAGAAACGGAACAGCCTTAAGACCCCTACAAAAGCAGAAAATCGCCAAACAAAGTGCAGAACACAAGCAACGCGCAGCAACGGATGGATGTATTTTGATGGACGACGAGACCTATTTAAAAGAGGACTCAAAAACCCTTCCTGGTCCATAATCTAACACTGTCGTCGTAGAAGAGGATGTGAACGATATAGACAAGTCGATTCAAGTGCAGAAGTTTGGTCGAAAAGTGCTGGTATGGCAAGGAAAATGTTCCTGCGGTATAAAGTCTACCATTTGTTACACTACCGGTCCAATCAATGCGGATATCTATCGATCTAAGTGTCTGCAGAAGAGGTTGCTGCCTTTATATCAGAAGCATAAAGCTGGATTCAAAGTAAATTTGGACGCATTCAAGTGATCATAACTCAAAAATTAAACAACATACATTATTTAGCTTTCAAACGATGTAAAACAAGTTATTACATTTTATCGTTTCAAACGAACTGTCGCACTTTACTTGTGATCGATGCCATCATGATCAGAACAGTCGCTGGAGACACTGTACCGGCGAACTTATTCCACTTTAAACGCATTTGTTGTGCATTTATCCTTCCTTTACCGCATTCTCGAAGTTTTCGCTTGACAATTGTCCAATATTTTTCGATCGGTCTGAACTCAGGGCAAGTCGGAGGATTAATCTCTTTGGCGACGAAATTAACATTGTCTCCACTATACCATTCTAGTACCTCCTTAGAATAGTGGCAGCTGGATAGATACGGCCAAAATATAACGTTGGTCTTGTGTTGCCGAATGAAGGGTAAAATCCGCTTTTTCAGACACTCTTAAATGTAAACCTTCGACGTCAATGTGTGGCATGTGATGAAAACCTTGATTTTAAGGCCACAACTACAGATTCCTTGCCAAAACATTAGTTTCCAAGCAACGTTATCAGCAAAATCAAATTTATACCTGGAAAAGACATCCCCACAATCCGTTGCCAGGTAAAATTTTCGTTCGGGGATTTGTTTATAATCCATTTTGACATATGTTTCGTCATCCATCAGAATACAGCCATCAAATTTCATCAAAACTCGTTCGTATAGTAATCGTGCTCGCTTTTTGGCCACTAAATTTTGATTGAGGGAGTGATTCGGATGTTTACTGGCAAAAAAAACTTATATCCTTCTCTTGAAAGGATGTTACGCACGGTGGAAAAGTTGGAATCGTATTTCTTTGCCAAATCACGTTCTCCTCAGCTCTTTCTCTCTAGTGATAGATGCGCTGTGCTCTATCCACACTCAGAGTATTCTTGTAACGTTTGAGTATTCTAACACTTTTTCTATTTTCAAGGCAGACCACGAAGGATTCTCTCAATGTTTGTGCACAATTAATTTTCTTTTCTCAAGTTCCATGATCCGTAATTTCAAGATTCGATGATCAATCAAGAAAAACTTTTCACCAATTTCTTTGTCAATGGAACATCAACAAAGTGACGTGGGGTGTATTAAACCGTGCGTCCAGATTTACTTTGAATCGAGCTTTACAGTTTTCTTTGAAACTACGGCTTTTCTGGAACTACAGCTACTTTTGAAACATCTCTTCTGAAAACAACAACTTTTGGAGAATCTGCACCTTTTAAAGCAACATTTTCATTTGGAACCACTTCCTTTAGAATGAAAGCAGTCTCAAAAACAATTGATCCTTTTGCAACAATTGCTTTCTTATAGACAACAGCTTTGTTTGGAACAACTTTTGTTTTTTCTACCTACATCTACCGTAGCAACAATGGTTTGTTGCCAATATAGGTGTAGGTAGAGCTGTAGGTGCAGCTTTCTTTTCGAACAACAGATTTCTTTGAAACAACTGATTTGGATGGAAAAAATACGTCTTTTCAAGCACTAGCTTCATCTGGAACAGTGGAAATTTTTAGAGGATCAACTTTTTTAGAATAATAGAACTTCGTGATTCTTTGGAACAACAGATTTCTTTTGGAATTACAGATTTCTTTTAGAACTGCTATAAAATAATTTCAGTCTCAAAAATAACTGCTACTTAAGGAACAAATGCTTTCTTTAAAACATCAGCAGTCCTTTTGAAACGACTGCTTCCTTTGGAACAACAGCTTCTTTAAGCACAACAGCTTCATTAAGAACAACAGATTTTTTCAGAACTACAACTGTCTTGAGCATATCGAATCCTTTTGGAACCTCCGCTTCCATTGAAATGGTAGCTCTTGTTTTGAACTACAGCTTCTTTTGACACTGCAGCTTTCTTAGGTAGTACTGCTTTTCTGGAACTACTGCTATGTTTGTAAGAGCCATTCTGAAAACAACAACTTTTGGAGAATCTGCATTAAAGCAACATTTGCATTAAGAGTCTCTTCATTCAAAATGAAAGCAGCCTTAAGAACAACTGATTCTTTTGAAACCACTGCTTTCTTTTGAACAACAGCTTTGTTTGGAACAACAGTTTTTTTTTCTAACAACACCTACATTGCCAACAATGCTATTCGTCAGATTTTTGAACACTTCTACTTTGCAGTGGATGAGACAAATCGTAATCCTATCAATGTGGTCAGTACACAGGGCATCACCTTGCGAGTATTTGTATCAGCCTACACTGAAAGTTAATTTTAGTTTATATTATAAAATCGAAGGTAATACTCACTAATCCATTCGTTGTTTTCAGCAACGAAACTGATTTGTTCTTTTTATGAAGATACATTCGTAATTATTTGCACGCGCAACTGTCAAAAGCACGAAGCTTTTGTTGACACAGAAAGAACATTCGTACATTGTACGGAAACAATACAAAGAGCTACGAATATTTTGTCACAAATTAAAAAGAAACGTCTCTCTGGTGGTTGCACGAAGGACTGACAGATCTACTTTATCGACTCAAAATGTAATTGACAAAAAAAAGCGCAACCACGTGGAATTGTCCATACCAGCAGCCACACCATCATACATGAGTACGGTATAAAAGAGAAACAGCGATTGGCTGGTCATCACGAAGTTCATTTCGTGCATTTTACAAAAAGGTGTAATGATAGCATTTCACCAGATAAGAAGCATTATAAATGTTTCATACAATATACGAGACATTTGTTCTATGTACAAAATCCATGTTTACGAAACGCTTGAAAGCTACTTAACGAAAATAAATTTTCAGTGTACACAGAAAAAAATAATTAATTTTAACAAGCGCGTAAAATTTCCCCTCGTGTAATTCCAAGCCAAAGTAGCGTAAACAACGATATTGTTTGCAATCTTTCATACAACAGGCTCGATTCAAGCGTTATCTGGCTTAAATTTACATAAAATATCCCATTATGTTCTGCCAAATCTAGCATTCCCTTTATGTGCATTAGATAACGCTGAAAATTCAGTGTTTCTTTTTATCTGTGTATTTTTGCAACGGTCGATGATAAGACAGCTAATGCTATAGTCAAGAATCGAAAAACAAAAGCATGTTTGAGGGAAAATCGGGTAAAATGGACCTTTCCTGAGGTCAACCCTAAACAAAACCATCACCATTCGATTTTCCGGACATTTTTACAAAAGTACAGTGCAAGTGAGAGTAATTTTACTAGCGCCGATCTTCCGAACCGCATGGTATATTAGTTTATTCAGGTATGAGGGGAGATCGGGTTAAATTGGCAAAATGAACCACTTCCTGGCGTCCGAATAAAGTGAAATTTGTTTCATTCAGTTCTTCAGCTTTTTCTGCAAATTTACAGTGCATTTGAGTTCAATATAATAGCACCAAGTTTTGATTTTAGGTAATAAATCTAGTTTACATCCAACATGAGGGGAGAAATGGGCAAAATGGGACACTAACTGTGGTCAACCCTAAATGAGACCCATTTGTTTCCATAAAAAAAAGCTATTTTTCAGATTGTCGTCTAAATTTATGGGATTTTGGTTCCATTTTTGCCCACTGTGCAATGGTTTGCTTCGAAAATTCTGCTTCTCAGGACAGCCGTTTTCTTTTGAAACAAGAGATTTTTTTTGAAACTGCTTCGTATAGAATAATTGCGCTCTCGAGAATAACTGCTACTTTACGAACTCACGCCTTCTTTTGAACATTAGCTTCCTTTGGAGAAACAAGTCCTACTGCTGCTTTCTTTAAAACAACAGCATCTTCAAGCGCAGCAGCTTCTTTTGAACAACAGAATTTTTCAGAGCTCACATCAAAAAAACAAAAACTTTAAGTGAATCTGCTTCTTTTAGAACAACTTTTTTTTGCAACTAAAGATTGTACTCGAAAAAAAAGCAACAGACAAAAATGTTCACCAAAAATTTATGTTAAGTCAGATATTTTTGAAACTCTCAAGGAATAAATAAACACATATTAGCTATTGTTTTGCAAAGATGGTTTATTTATACATTCTCTCATAGAATCCTGGAAATCGTGAGCTGTTTAGTGGAATACCTGTCACTAGAAAATGAGAAGAAAAATTAGTGTTTTCCATTTAATTCCAACTACCTTTATAGCTTATCTTGACAGATACGCATATTTCGTCGACAATGTTCAGACTAATAACTTAACTGTGTAGTACACTGAAGAAGTCTGCATATTTTAAACGAAATAAGCGTATCTGTCAAGATAAGCTTTAAAGGTAGTTGGAATTAAATGGAAAACACTAATTTTTCTTCTCATTTTCTAGTTACAAGTTTTCTTTTAAACACCTATCCCTTTCTAGGAAACTTTTGTTATTTTGTCATACATTTTCCAGCAGTATTTATCAGCAAGTACTCTATTTTTTGCACTTTATTTTTACAGTATCCATGTGCAATTTAAACCCCCCTTGAACCAATGAGCATTGCTCCCCATTTCCTAAAATCTTCAAGCCTTGACCCAACAAAGGGCTTAACATCTACAACCAATTTCATCATGTACAAGTCCGAACTATCGAACAAACAAGCGCAAATCGCGCCATCCATGTTTGCCAGCGTCGTAAAATTGTCCCGAATGATAAAATCATAACCGACAACCATTGTGAAACCCCATGTCGAAACGACCGTCGATGGCATGCAGAAATCATATCTTTCGAAAGCCATCTCCCACTCCACACGCATGCTCCGTACTCCTTTCTGCATTAGCTGCCTGCCCGTAGTGTTCCATGGTCCGATAAAAAAAAATATCTGTTCATTTCGTTACACTTTTATTGCAATCTGCAAGATACCTACTAGTCCAAACCTTAATGGTCATAGTTAAACTCGTTCTATTGCAGCGCCTCGCCGATGCCCACTAATTTTTATCTCCCTCATTCGGTGCACCCTGTGAAATCTCCGATCTCGGAAAACCCAACTCCGGACAGTCTCCGATTGTGTGTTTGTACGTAGTTACAATTTATTGTTATAGTTATTGAAGCCCTGCACTGCAGCAATGAAGTCTTTTGTGGTACATTTTTTTTTCTTCTTCTCAATTGGTACGTTTAACTGTTCCGCGTGTTCTACAAAGAGCCAAGGTTTCAACACTTACTGTTCTACTGTCGGTTCTACGATATAGTTGAGGCACAGAGGTCAGGGCGTGTGTTGCGAGACGCTTAAACTAAAACTAAAGCAAGATTAGGTATCACACTGTTGGTGCGGAAAATGGTGGACGAGGTGGGGACTTGAGCCGAACCATGTTCCTGCTGTTTGCGAAGGCGCGCGCGACCAATCTTGACAGAGCGAGAACGTGATTCCAACGGCGAGATATTGCCTTTCGCTGTTGGTTGTTGGGAGATATCGCTGGAAAAGCGACTTCGGCGCGCCAAGCATATGTTCTATCGGTCGTTCTATGCCGTGCCGCGCCGGGGTGGCGTTGGCTGAGGTTAGAAACGTTTTTTTTTTTTTTCGTGTCAGAAAACCGGGTAGCTGTTGCAACATTCGGCCATTTGGATGTTGTCGGTGCAGTATGCAAAATGCATATTCGTGCTTTGGCTGTGGCGGCGCAAAAATTGGAGATCGGTGTTGACAGTTTAGGGACGGCGAACGAGTGTAATTTCAGGCATTTCGTAATTTGTCAACCTTTCGTCATCGATAAGTAGGATGGGGTGTTGCACAGTGACATTTGCATCGATTGGAGTCACGGCAAATGACCGCTTGAGTGGCTGAGGGATTACAGTGTGGTGGATGGGTTGGATGAAGCTTTTCGCACCTCATGTTTGAAGAGTTGATGGTGGTTCGGCAAGTAGCGATAGGCATGTTGGCTGATTGATTTGAATATGCAAAGGGGCAGAGGTATACCGATGAAGATGTTTACCATTTAGAAAATGCGTGGTCGTATGTTTGAGTGCAGTGGAACACGATACAGAAGCTGATGCTAAACTATGCAACAATGTATTTAAACTAGACAGTTTGCTTTACGGTGTCATAAAGGTCGATGTGTCGATGAGCTTGCGTCGGGGTATTCTGTTTGAATGGCAATTGTAGAAGTGAAGCAACACTTGAATTTACTAATGGTTGAATTGGTTCATTGGATTAATTCATCAATAACGGTTTAGATGCTAGATAATTGTAGAGATCTTCTGTAGAACTAAATGTGCAAGATATTTTTTGAAGATTTCGAAGACATATTAGGTACTCGTTTGATCAGCTCAGTTTTGGCATCATAAAGAGCAAGAAATTTGGAAATCTTCGATTGAAAAGAACGATTCAATCTAAGGGCCGAAATATCTAAATGGTTGGAGTGGCTTTCGATTGTTCCTGGAATGATCACTCTAAAAATTCCTCGATGCTAGCAACTGTCAACATCAATTGGGAAAGTTTATGTGGTTGAACTGACTCGGCACTGAAGAAGTCTGCACATTGTAAATGAAATACGCGTATCTGTCAAGATAAGCAATAAAGTTAGTTGGACTGAAATGGAAAACACTAATTTTTCTTCTCATTTATAATAACAAAAGATTGCTCAATCCATTTATTCTTAATAGCTGGAATGAATAACTGGTTTATTAATCAACCTGGTAACAGTTAGTTTATTCATAAACAGGGTAGATTTTGCCATCGATTCTTAATCAACATTAAGATCAAATATGAGTGAATTCGGCGATTCTTTTTCTCTTTCTCTTCTAAACGATTGGGATTCCATGATCGGAGAAATTAAAAATCAAGTCTTTTGATTTTTGGATATTCAGTTTTACAGTAGTTAACGGTCTGTTGCCTCGAATGTGCAATAACCATCCAATTTCATTGTCAGTGATTTCAAATAAATTATTATAACTTAAAACAAAAACGATGTTTAATGTCACGAGCCTGGAATTTAAAAAAATCGTTTCTTTCATCATGGATGATCATTTCTGTTGTATGAACCACTACCAATAATCACGTGCATTCGGAAAGTTTGGTCCCGGAAAGCCGTTGGTCCCGATTCATCCAACTGGGATGTAGGGCCCAGTTCGTCTTCCTTGCGTGACGAACCTGCTTCAATTAGAAAGTAACGTAAATACGAAACAAC
Organism: Aedes japonicus; assembly: GCA_034211315.2. Classification (NCBI taxonomy): domain Eukaryota; kingdom Metazoa; phylum Arthropoda; class Insecta; order Diptera; family Culicidae; genus Aedes; species Aedes japonicus. The sequence continues at coordinate 26,274 of JASCZW010008247.1, read as the reverse complement.
AACAACAGCAAGTGGGATTTAACTTTCCAATATTAAATATGTCATGCCTCTCGCCATGAAAAATGATACTGTCTTCAACAAAGTAGGTCAGAAGATCAAGGCCTTCTGGATGGTGGGAATGTTAATTAGAATAATTCCAATGGAAGGCGCTCACCGACACTGGTTTCTGTCACCTAGTGACCATCAGCACGTCAGCATGGTTTCGTAATTGTTCTGACAACCAACCTCTGACATTCTGCTCATTCACGTACTGCTGTGCGGTGAAGAGTTTCTCCTCGATACACACGATATTCTCCCAAGCAACACATGCAACATCGTTGCACATGTCTACTTTATTGGCCGAAAAACGCCAGTTTGCCTTGAACTGTTTCTCGCTCACAACAGCTTTTTGAGTCTTCTTAAAGTTTCGCTTGACGATGGCCCAATATTGCTCTGGCGTGCTGGGAGGGTTCTTGTCCTTGGACAACACTTGAATGTTGTTGGTAGCATACCACTCCATGGCCTTTTTTCCGTAATGGCAAAATGCCAAAACTGGCCAAAATAGAACGGCCCAATTGTGTCACTTCAGGACTTTGACAGTTTAATGTGCTTGAAAATATCTGCCACCTTTCTCCTTCCGGTTTCTGTATAAAATTCCTGTCCAGGAAGCTATTTAAAGTCTGCCTTGACATAAGTTTCATCGTCCTGTACCACGCAATCAAACTTCGTCAGCATCGTCGTGTATAACTTTTGCGAACGTGCTTTGGCCGACGTGTTTTGTTTATCGTCGCGATTTGGAGTCACCATTTTCTTGTAAGTCGACAGTCCAGCTCGTTTTTTTTTCCACAGTTGAAGGCGCCACTCCCAGCTTCTTTGCGACATCTCGGACCGAGAGGCTGGGGTACCGCTCGAAACAGCGGGCAACTCTTTTTGTCGTCACTGTGGCCTCCGGCTTTCGATTTCCTCCCGATCCAGCTTTCCTGGCTGTTGACAAACAAATAAAGTAACAGTTGATTAAGCCACATTCAACAATTTCTTCAACTTGGCGTGAGAGTAGTTTGGATTTTCGCCATGCACTTGCAGAATTTTGATGCGTTGCTTCTCTTCCTTTGACGACTTTTTGATAACTGAAGTGCTAATCTCAAAATAAAAAGAGAGGCATGACGCTACACGCACACATCTTCAAAATGAGGGGTGTGCAAGATTTTTTAATGCACGATGAAAGGAAATGCGTCAAGTTTAAGTCGAACAAATTTTGATCGAAACACCCTTTAGTATGACTTCCATGTCCAGGCGATGTTACAAACCACATCTAGGATACTTTTAGAAACAGCTTACAAACAACGGAGAGAGATAGTTGTGAGATATAGTGAGATTGACTACATTTCAGAAGAGTTCCAGCGTATTTGTTTTATTACATTAACGATGGAAAGTCATACATTTATTGAATAAAGTAATCCCTTCCAAATGTTTAGAACTCTAGATAAATTCAATTATTTGAACTGGTTTTAGGTTACATTTTTTTTTTTTATTTATTTATATATTATTTATTTATTGTTTATTTATTTATTTATTTATGTATTCAAAATAATGCTGACTAGCGCTATACACAGTCATTTCCACTCAGTCAAATTCATTTGCTGATAGCTCGTTTCGAAATCTGATTTAAGCGTTGGCTAATTTATCATATTATATTGATGAAACGTATTAAAAACTCGCTAGGGACATGAATACCCTTCAACATGTCAGTGCCATAAGTTTCGTGGAGATTTTTGCAAAACACGTTTGAAACTCGGATAAAATGTTGTAAATACACTCCATCTCTTGCGCTTTTCTAATTGAAGTGCATTCACTCGTAACGTCGTGGTTGCCTTATAGTTCAACAATATTTTGTCTCATAGTTGCTCATTGAGTTGCTTGATTGAGACAAATTGAGTTACTAGGGATCCAACCTTGCTTTCACGGCCCTCTTCAGCTGCGCCTTCGTTCGTTACTCGTTTTTGTGTCTGCCTCACCGAACGGTCTAAAACCGCTGAATCTTGTAGGATTGATCTGATGTTTATTTTTCGGAATCCGACGGAAACTTCGATCCGATTTGCTGAAATCCTCCGCCAATTTAGTAGCACTGCGTCGAGGATTTCTCTTGACGATATTCACCATGGCAGGTGTCACCAGAGTTGCTTGACGTTCCCGAACATACCGTATTTTCATACTTCCAGGTATCTTTTGACTGTACGGTGTACAAAGCTTCTGCTCACACACGCAGATCGGACAAACTCACCAACCATGTCCCTCTGCCGTTTTCCAGCTCGGAACAAGGCAACCACAGTACTACGTTACTGTTCCAGATCAATTTTTTCCGGATAACACTCGATTACAAAAGTAACACATACATCCAATGACAGCCAAGAAACAACGTAAACAAAGCAACGAGGGGATGTCCATTACAGTTTCGTGTTGAAGTAATGAAGAAGTTTAATTGCTGGATCCTGTAAGAATTCACTGAATGTCTTTTTACCGCGCGTAGTCGGAGAAATGGGTGGAGAAAATTTCTTGATGTTTGTATATCTTTTCTTTGGACACTCAAAGAAATTTCCGCCATGGCTGCTGCAAAGCAACTGATACGACTATCAAGTTTTTTCTTCTGAACACAACAGGGCTGCTACGATTGGCGACGCATGGGTAGATTTATTCAATGACGTATATATAAGGTCTGGCCCAGTAGCTACAACAATATTAGTGAAATGAGCAAAATTCGCTCATTTCACTAATACCACTGCAATGCTTGCGCACGCTACACAAAAGCTCGGAAAGTGCTACGTCATACTATTTGTTTTGATTCGTTTGCTGCGTGATTGTTTATTGTATGCGCTATAAAACTAGGGGCAAGAAAGCTCCTCGCGAGCAGTTTCCGAGTTGATTTTCAGGTACCTCGATTAACTCACGTTGTTCAGCAAGCGATGAGCATTGTCATGTGTTTACTCTTTGTTTTTGCACAGCAGCTGTCAAACAAATAGCTCGTTAATATATGCGCTCCCGTGTGTACACAACAGGACACAAGTAATTTTCAATGTTTTCAATTTTCTCTACTTAACTCTGATTTTGAAAACAATTTATATTCGCTCAAACTACATATCCGCTCGTACAATTTGATATCGTATTTACTAGTGTTAGCATTTGCCTTTTTCGAGAAGGAGTTCTTTTCATGTCTCCAATTAAGTCATACTTTGAATGAACCCACCAGTTTCGGCTTGATCTGCTATTTGCCATTGCAGCATCATTCCGCGTGACGGTCAGACTTTGAACTGGTGACGTGAATCAAGGGCAGGAGAAGAAACCTTCAAGCTTCTTAGAATCTATATTTAGCAAATTACCAACCTTTACATGCCGTTATTAAACCTGATCATTAGACTTCAGTAAAGCCATCCGAATCACGTATCACATATTAAATATTCCTCGAACCCTCATAGTCGTGGAACAGGGCTCACCGTTGTTCCATTTTCTATTGCTATTAGCGGAATGTCAACTATTTTCTCAAACCAATTGGCAGTCAAACTTTTTGAAACCCTGGCAACCGAAAAGAACCGATGAAGATTGATTTAATTTTAAGCTATATTGAGTTACTCGCGAGTAGCTCGGTGCATCAAAGCAACTCTGAGTAGAGCTGTCTCACCCCTAGCTCTAAAACTTAATTTTTCAACCGATTCGAGTCTACCAAAGATGAACACTTGGCTCTATATCGTCACTCGATTGTCAAGTCCCAGCGTTTGAAAGTTTGTGTGACAAAAATTCAATTACGTCAGTTAAATTCACTATAAATGATCCATGTTATCGCGAGGCGATTTCTTCTGTTCAATAAATGGCATTTGTATCCTGATTATTTCCACAATTCAGCATTTACAATAAAAGCTTGAACCATTTTTTACCAATAGAAAGTTCAATAGTGTTACGTCATCACTCGTCGGTTCGGCAATGTTTACATTATTTTTGCTTATAATACAAGCAAGCAGTGCGTTGCCCCAGACCTTTTATAAACGTCATTGAGATTCATTAACAGGTTCCACACGCTATTTCCAAGCAACCCAAATTTGAGTACGATTGACACAAATTCGTCGGAAGTATGGCTACTCAAAACTGAGTAAAGAGGGTAAGGAGTAACACGTTGACAATTAGTAAACATCGATCGGATTCATGCCAATGTTGATTGTTTGTCATCTTACCACTACGAACTATCTTTACTCACTTTTGAGTAGCCATACTTCCGACGAATTTGTGTCAATCGTACTCAATTTTGGGTTGCTTAGAAATAGCGTCCAGGGTTATCGCTATATCACAAATATCTGTATTTTTTTAACGGAGGACTACGTTTCTCTTTTCTATGCCGAGTGTCATTACAAAATGTTATACAATGAGAGCGTTACGCTTAAGTGAAAGATTTTTGAACTTTACAAAATTATTGCATTAACATTTAAATTAAGTTCAATTAGTATAAGCAGTTCAATTTTTACCTGAAAAAGGACCTACATTTGCTCCCACACAGTTTTGCACTGGTTGAAAGTATTGTTTACCTTTTCTGGGTCCTCAAAAAGGAGAAACAAATGGCTCAAACTGTCCTCTTCTTTTTATTTTATTAGTTTCAAAATTATTTTGCTTTGTTGTCGATGCCTGATTGTTTCGTCACGATTGCTTATCAGGCTCGCAAATTGTCGCCTGCGTTTGCTCATCTACAAATCACACAGATTGAAAGAAATATTGAATTTTCTACGTTACCTAGTGCACAAAGAGGAAATGCTAGATTTGGCAGAAAATAATGGGATATTTCATGTGAATTTTAGCCAGATAACGCCTGAATCTAGAATGTTGTATGAAAGAAACATTGTTGTATGGCGCATGAAAGATTGCAAACAATTTTGTAGCTTGCGCCTCAATTCGCTTGGATTTATACAAAGGGAAATTTTACGGACCTTTTGAAATTCATTATTTTTTTCTGTGCAGAAGGAAGCGCTTTGCAAGTGACATCCGCGTGGGTGGCATCCGCTTTCGAAGCGATACCGCAATCGGGAACCTCCCAGCGGAAAACGATGTTTGTGACAACTAGACCCTATGTGACGAATAAGAAGGGATAGGTCAAAGTTAAAAAAGTAATAAAAAGGTTTTATATTAACCAATTTTATGCATGCATAAATGAGTTATAATTAGTTAATAGTTGCTGTGATATGTATAAATTAGATGCATCTGATAAGTAGATATCATAATGACTATACACCAACACGGTCCTACGTGAAGATCGTGGTTATATTCCTGATATAACCCACCTCTTATTTGTTTAATACTAAGATCCATGGACCATGGACATCCCTTACCTCAGTAAGTAAAGGTTCAAGGTGCATCTAGAAAGCAACACAATGCAAGAGGTGGCTGAGTTCAATTCCCGGTCTGGTCTAGGAGTTTTTCATTGAGGAAAAATGCTCGACTCCCTGGGCATAAGGTGCAGAGATAAAAAGAAACATTGAATTTTCTTTGCTATCTAATACACATAGAGAGAATGCAATATTTGACTGTAAAAATGGGATACTTCAAGTAAATTTAAGCCAGATAACGCCTGAATCTAGCTTGTTGTATGAAATATTGCAAACTTTGTTGTATGGCGTATGAAAGATTGCAAGCAATTTGGCTTGAAATTAAACGAGGGGAAATTTTACGCGCTTGTTATAATTGATTATTTTTTTCTGTGTATGATTGAACTTTCCAAACAATCATACTAATGCAAAAATGGTACCACCGAATTGTTTAAACTAGAAATTAGAAGAAAAAATAGTATTCTCCATTCAATTCCAACTACCTTTGCTTAACTTCGACAGATACGCGTATTTTGTCTACAATGTGCAGAGTTCTTCAGTGTCTCGTACTAATAACTAGACTCGACTAACTGGTTTTAGTTAATAACTGTGAAAGTGCAACACCAAGTTGAGAGCAACCAATAAGCGAAATATGAAAGCAATTAGCATGAAACGCTAAAAGAAAGAAGAAAAAGAAAAGATCCATAAAAATCAGATTTTAACATGCACTACATTAAACGGGCAATATATGCATGCCCTGCATATTAGCTTGCAAATGAAAAGAATTGTCACACTCGACAATATCGACTGAAGCAATATCCTTTCATACGAATCAAGAACCTAATCCCAACATCATAATATCGGAATTCGTTCAGCAAGAATATTGTAGTCAGTCAGATTTTTAGACAATTGCTAAATGAGCTCAAATTTTGAGCAAGTTTGAGTTACAGGTATTCCACTAAACAGCTCAAACCCTCTAGGATTCAAAGATCAGATGCTTATTTGAAATCAACTCAATTAGGTCAATTGGAAGGTATAATTGAACTCTGTCATAATATTTAAAATATTACATTATAACGATAGCTTTTGAGCTAAGCATTCAAGTATATCATTCGAACAATTATATTTACATATCTTTCCATTCTGATCTTAAAGTAAAATTTTTGATAGCAAGCCTTATTCAGCACCACCGATTTGTCAAATTACATAGCGCACCACAATCCATTCATGAAGCCTCATCCCTAACAGATTTGATCACTCAAGAACAACCATAAATCATTAAAATTGCCCTCTTGCGCCGAAATTAACTTCAACAAAAACAACAACAACAACAACAACAAAACTCACCAAAGCTCTTCTATTCTTTTTTTAAAAACACACACACACACATTTCTTCCCATCATATGAATTTTATTTAATAACCACTCAATTATGGTCATCATTTTCTCATCCTGCCTACCTTTCTACCTTCCCCAGGAACACATTCAGGAAGTGCTGGACAAATGGACACAAATCGACGACGAGATCTGGGCAAAGGTGATCGTCTTCGAGCGGAACCGCCGTGTGGCCAAAGCGTACGCCCGGGCCCCAGTCCTGACGATCAACGGCTCAGACGACGGCTTCGACGGCATGAGGTAAGTGGCCAAATTTCCAGCCAGATCCTTGATTTATAGACCAATTAAAGTGCGATTAACACTTGCTGCGTTAAAGCGTGGAATTTTGATGCAACCATAAATCTCGAGGAAATGTGAACAGTGCATCAAATTGCACCTACGGATTTTCAGTCCTTAAATTTCGACGGAGGAAGTATAAATTTGCAATTTTGTGGGCCCCCATAGAAGGTCCGAGTTCCGATGAAGATGTTTTACACGCATTCGCGCGCACATTCACACACCCCTTCCTAATGGATATGGGCGCCCGGAGGCGGTGAAAAATTAAGCAATCAATTCGAATGCAATTTAATGATTATGAAAAGATTAGCTGGGCTTTTTACCATAACCGGGCCCGATTATGTTGAGCCATGCTGTGCACTCGTTTCACGCTCACCGAAGCCATTAGAAGAAGGTCGTGCCATTCCCTTTTTATTATTTTGTTGTTGTTTTTTTTTCGTTCGTGCCTATACGAAGCCATTCACCGAGAGTCGACTCACGGCACCAAACACCTTTTCCTCGAGCAATCACTCACTCCATCCGTGAAGGCTTAGTAGATTCATTCGGTGCCAGTGCCAGTGAGTTTCGATGTTCGTTAAAAGTGGACCAATAAAAGCGGTACTGATTACGATCGACGGAGAAGGAGGGGGGGCAATCGCAATCATTCACGGTGCGACACATTTATGATAAATTGATCCTGAGCTGGGATCCAAAATCGGAAAAGACCAAAAGACTCGTGCCCCGTTGCCTGGAGAGGCTCGAATCGGTCGATTAGAAACGAACCATGGCTGCTTGGATTGGCGAATTGGTCGAGTATTTGGAATGAAGTTTATTTGTTGATATTTGAAGGTTGTCGATAACGTTAGGTGGAGCAGTGCTGTTGAAAATTAGACAGTGTCATATTTTGATCCGTTTATCCGTTCAGTGCCATTCATTAGTTAGAGAAAAGTTGGTTGCTGTTCAATGATATGATAATCGCGTTTGACATTCCCTGGGATAAAATTGAAAACAATATTCGGTAGTGGACATGGGTAACTTTGATTGCTGATGGTAGCTCATATTATCTAATGTTCATACACCTTTCCTACCACGTCAGTTCTTCCAGTATCTTCAGAACAAAAGTGATCTATGCATCACACCGTTTTCATAGAACGAAAAGAGCAAAACTCTACCCAGCTAATGACCATGCGACGCGACTGGCCGGACCGGTAAACGAGGCCTATTGTTTTCACTCATCAGACGCATCTTCGGGCCTACTGAATGCTGCATCCTATGTAGGCACACGTCAAGCTAGCCTAACGTACGCGACTTGAGTACAGGTAAAGCGCCGAAGGTGAGATAGGGAACCGGACTCCGATCCGATAATGATCTTCCCCCACGCGGGTGCATCCCGTGCATATGTGCCCCCATATGTTACACGTATTGCATAAACACCAATTCTTTCCCCTTTTGCGCCATCTCGTGTGCCGGCGATGCAGCGAGATATTAGATGCGTTTTATTGTACTATGTTTCGCTTCGAGATAGGTGAGCATTGGCGCGTGATGTTTGACCTCCATCATGTCCAAAACGATGCGCTTTTTTTCTGCACCCTACCCATCTGCCGAGCATTGATCGAACGACCGAACGAACGAACGAACGGTGCAAATAATGACACTCGCTTAGCTATGCGCGGGGATTGACGTCTCCCGGGCTGATCTTGGATCACCGGACAGCGGCAGCAGCATTTCCAAGCTCCTTGAAAATGCCAATTAAACTGCTGATATTGTTCACGTTCTAATCATTGCATATATGCATACCATCAAAGCACACAAAAGGCCGGACCGATCTAATGGCGATTTGAATTAGAATGTTCTCCAGGTTTCTGCGGAGATCTAACTCCGAAACGAAGTTCAGCTTTCCGATTAGGTTATATGCATGCATAATTAATACCATTAATACCGCACCGCAGCCCAGCTGGATTCGGTTTCCTTGTTCGATTTGTTTAACAGAAAAATCCACTACCCACCCCGACATTCGATTGAGGCAAAAACATTTAAAAGCCCTGTCATCAGGCCTGCCCAATGCATGGCTCTAGGTGCATGGCTGCATTCAGGTAATAAACCACCCGACTCGACAACAATGTTGCTTGATTTGACCACACATACACAACACATCAAGCGATCAAGTTGCGATCAAATTATACTTTATTTCCTCCAGCCAAGTGCTCACAACCGATCGTGGCTTTCCGTCTAAACATAGTTACCGCCGAAAAGGAGCCAGCGAAACTGCGGTGAACCACATCAAAAGGCTAGTCGGGTTACATAAATCCACACTTCCCTGCCGGGAACTGACTGGGTTAGTCGTGCAACCGCAGGGCGAAATACAATTCATTCAGCAATGGATACATGTAATTATCTCCCCTTTGAATCTCGGTTATCGATCTGTCCGGGCGCAAGATCAACCGGATCAAAGCCCTGAAAGCCATTGTCAAAGCGAAGGGGCCTCCTCCGATCATTCAGTTTTTGAAAATGTCCCATACGCAACATTCCGTGCACGCACAAGTTCACCCGCATCGCTGCCAAGATCTCCGAAGCAAGTGCACGACAGCGGTGAGTCGGTTTCGTAACCTTGCATTAGGACTTTCGCCCTTTTCTGGAGGACAGTGAAAGGCAATTTGCGCGGTATGAATTCGAAGGCCTCTTTTTATAATTGTTTAGAAATGATGAAAGGCCACGAAATGGGGTGCCTTTCGTCACTTGAAAAGGGAATTTTCGATGACAGGCAGGTGTTCGGGATGAAGTTCACTCATTTCGTATTTGTGTTCGAATAAGCATGCATGATTTGTCACTGAGAATATCAAGGTGAGGAATTTAAGAGCGTTTAACTCCATTCGACATTTAGCATGAGCATGAGCATGATTGACCGCCCGAGGTTGCTACTCCGTTTTTGCCAGATCAGCTGTTGTTACACAGAGAACCAACAGATGATGCTTGGGACTAACATACATCTTCAATGTGTAAAAACTGGTGATCTCAAACTAAGGCAATACCGGCGCCGGCCCCGTCCGAATGCGGGTCAAGTAAGGAAAGGGTAGGAATATGTTGACATGATACTCGCTTTATTGGAAGCCGCGGAATCCTCTGCACTACCACGAGAAATCACTGGGATTTTGGATAACCTTGATTTGAACCTATTTAAACCAACAGTAGGGATGCTGTTGGGGCCACGTACAAAATGTGATTGTGGTTTTTTATTGGGAATACAAAGTGATTTTTTAATAATGCTGAAAAGCCTATTTAGACCGGTTTAAACCAACAGTATGGATGCTATTGGGGCCACTCATGGTGGTTTTCAATGGGACACTAGAAAATGTTTAACAATGTTGGGAAGCAATTTTGATCGGTTTAAACCAACAGTAAGGATGCTATTGGGGCCACTCACAGAATGTGATAGTGGTATAACATTAGAAAACAAGTCAATTCATCTCAACGCCTGAGAACCATCTTGGACCGATCTACACCAACAGTACGGATGCCACTGTAGTGACTTAAAAAAATGGGACAGTGGTTTATTTTTTCCGAGATTGGATGGCCCGACGAGCATGATTTGGATCACAATTAATTATGTACTCACCACCAACCCATCTTACCCGGCGAACCTATTAGCATTTAACCAATTCTTGAAAACAAAACGGTAACTACCAGTGCATCAGTGCTTGCCAATGTTGAGTCGTAGAGTTTTGCTGAAAACGACCCAGATATCCAACCGGAAAACATACGTCAGGTTTTAACGCACAGCATGAGGTACACCCGGGAACCCAATAGTTCGCGGCACGATTCGTCGGTGTGCTGTCTCGTCGATTCCAATCCAGGGCCTTTTTCCGTTGAAATTCTAACAGTATTGCAGTCATCCATACCAATACGTTTCATCAGCCGATCGATACTTCCATTCTGTCCACAACAGTCATGCTTTGATCGTATGCAGCCAACCTTCGGCATTTGAGATTGTTTGAGGCCATCGAAGGACTTGATCAATCGACAGACTTGCCCATACTTCGCTTGAACTCTATCCGGAACGGCAATCTACATAATTTTCCTCGAACGCCCATGCATTTGTTGAAAGTGAACCTTGCGATAGACTCCGATTGCCAGTACAGCTCGGATTATGGCCAGCATTGCCACCAGTGCGTTGATTTTCCTCGAAATCTTGTCCCAGCTTCTGGAGGTATCCCTTTGCCACCAAACGTGCTTTGTAGCGAACGGGCCTGCCATTCTCGTCTTCCTTCAGTCTGAGGGCCCATTTCGACTTGAGAGATTGCATGCCATCCGGGCACGTAGTCAGCTGTCACGCGTTGTGCCGCAGCGCCTCACATGCCTTTATTCGCAGGACTCACAGTGTTCTGGATGTGAAGAAAGCGATGGTCTGGCCCAGGTTCGTCGTCGTCGTCGTCGGGTAGTTGATCGTCTGCGTCTTGAAAATCGGCAGCTCAGCTTCCCCTTCTTGTTCAAGCGGTAATAAAACGACTAGGGTAGTTTGTGATGTTTCACCCGGTTCTGCGCCATATGGGAAACGTGTTTCGTTGAGATAATCTTCCGATGCGTTCTGTCCCAAAGACTGTAGCCATTTAGGGCATGGCCCATCATTATTATTTCTACGCTTTTTGAATCGAGCTTCTTCCTTGATTGGCTTGGAATCCGTACGAACACCCTGCACCCGAATATTCGAACCTTCTCCAAGTTTGAACTTCGGTACACCAAGTACACAACGGTGTAGGCTCAACCGACCACACATTCACCTGTGAATCCAAAAACATAGTACGCACCTTTTCAATGAGCGTCCTGTTGAAACTTTCTGCTACGCCATTTAGCTGGAGAGTATAAGCGACCGTTGGCCCCACTTGAATGCCTTTCGATCTGTACCACGCGTTCTGATCGTTGGAGCAGTACTACCTGCCTTGCTCTACGGTCAGTCTAGAAATCACCTTGCCCGTTGCCGCTGTAGCCATTGTTTCAAACTCAGGGAACTTCTCGAATACATGGAACTTCTTTCTCATCAGATAGATAACCGCAATGTCGTCGATGAAGGAGACAAAATATCGCGACCCGTCCCACGTCGGTGGATCCGTTTCAACACCCGGGTTCGCAGAATAGGTTTCACGTTGATACCTTCCACCGAGGCCTGTATACCACCAGGATAGAAAACAGCAATAGAAAATGTCTTCCAGATTTTTCCGGCATTTTCAAACAGTTTAGAAATAGTGTGTGACTGTATCTGATAGCTTGAATTAAAATACTGATAGTATTCATTGTTATAATCCGTTCGACTCCACTCGACATTTATCTAATAATCTCATTTATTCTCATAATCCTGAATAAAATAAGAAAAGGTTTGGAAGCTTTTGGCGCCATAACAAAACCAAATTGATTTCCAAAGGATGTCCCACATCAAATTGCATCACAGAAAAAACGCTAGAGAAAACTACCCATTGGGCATTTTGTCTTGAAAATTTGGGTGTAAGCAGAGACCGAAATTTTCGCCTACTTGAGAAGAGAAACAGATGAGAAACACACGGCCATCCGTTTCAACTCAGTTTTGAGTCGTTTTTGACTCACTTTCGTCAAAAATGGAATCACTCAAATTTGAGTAAATGTTACTGGAATTGGCAAGTCGACATATCAAAAACATCGAGTCAAATCAGATAGATGTTTTTGATATGTCGACTTGCCAATTCCAGTAACATTTACTCAAATTTGAGTCACTCCACTGTTGACATAAGTGAGTCAAAAACGACTCATAACTGAGTTAAAACGGCTGGCACTGCAGATGAGAATGTGAGAAGCGAGAGACTATTATACGCTCACAGCAGTTTTCGCGAGAAAAGCAACGGCGATTTATAATTTTCGGAGAGCATGAGTAGCTGATAAATCGTTTCTTTTTCAGTGACTCCTAGATGCCGATAATTATTTTTCACTTACTTTTTGACACCTGAAAATGTACCACCAGTTTTCATGCTTGTTTTATTCTGATATTATAATTCGATAAAAAGCCAATTTTTCTTTATGTTGTGAGCAAACAACAATTTGTATATTTGAAGCAAACTAAATAGAAGATACTTTTGGTTCATAATGATGATGATGATGATGATGATGATGATGATGATGATGATGATGATGATGATGATGATAATGATGATGATGATGATGGTCCCGCCACTTAACCCTACAAGGTTTTGAGCTAGATTATTTATCTTTTAGCTAATTTATTTAAAAAACAATTCAAACCAGTCATGCAAAACAAACGAACTAATTTCATCTACAGATATAAACTTATTTAAAAACTGTTAATTTGCTTTACAGCGACATTATTGAGAAAAGCTGTTTATGTCAACGACAAAAGTTCGCCATTATTCCCAGTGATCAGGAAATACTATTACAATTCAAACCACAGATAATAAGAGCAAAAAATTTGAATTCTCACAAGAACGATTAAAATTGGATTAATAGTGAAATATTGATATTGTATTTATAGTGAAATATTAATATTGTAAGAGCACCACTTTAGCCTCACACATCAAATGGCTGGAGTTAAGGAACATGGAGATTTTTAACTTACTACAGGTTAAGAAAAGAAATCAATATCATTCAGTGTTCATCTTGCGATATGGAGCGGTGCAATGTCAAGTTAACAACACTGAAAGTTTTTCGTTGAGTATTCCTATATAAATCGGAACTATTGCAATAAAATTTGCTGCTTCTGTGAAGGCTTCGAATTACCACTATTCTCTAATTAATTAACGTGACTATTACCCATTGGGCAGTTCGTCATGGAAAAAAAATTAACAAGTATTTTCGTATAAATAATTGGGACATTTCAGGATTCCACACCGATCCAATATAACAAACACGGCTTCCTTCGAATGGACTCCTTTATGCCACTCATGGATCTCAATTATGGGTGTAATTAAACGTCATTAGAAACTTATCAAGACTTAAAATGTATAAATTCTATTACCAAGCGTACGTTTCTGGAGAACACCGTGGATGTCAACGAATTGGATGTTTAATCCGAGGACGCTACGATGCTATTTCGATGCGATATCAGCCTTAGGTGAAATCATTTTGCCCGTCACTTCAGTTTTGATTTGTTGATCGATCCCAGCATCGGTAATTGCTACGTACTGGCAAATATGTTGACTGTTGAAAGCATTGCAATACCATACCATTCAGTACACGCAAATGGAAGTCCATGAACCAACACTAGTTTCACTACCCCTCCCAGCAGCGTCGCCTTGGTCATACGGACGGGAACCAACGGATCGGGCCTTTCTTCCGGTCTGTTCACTCTCACGTCTCCCAGACCGAGGAATTGGTACTGCATGGGATTTGGGGTTTGGATGTGCCGCTTTAAATTGTCCATGACAAGCTTTACTTGCGTGTACAGGCATTCAGGATCAACCACACATCGAAGTACACCGGTAGGCAGCAGAACTTTCACCCGGTTGATAATTTCCGCTACACTACGCCACATTCTAGATTATCAGTCGATTTTTGAACAACGAATTCCGGACGTAAACAACCAGTGGAAATGAAAACCAAAACAACTGTAATGATTTGAATCGCAGTAGGCAGAAAAGAAGGGCTGCACTGCACAGTGTTTCGAGAGAATTTCGATCTCTGGGTGTAGGTAGTTTAGAGTTTTTTTTTGTATTTTTATCGCTGTCAATTTTTCAAAAATTGGAAAAAAAAAATGGCGTCACCTAAGAAGCAACGTCACGAACTGATTTTACGCAAGCACCTGAAAAATCCTCAACCCTCTCATCAAGACATCGGAAAACAACTCGGAATCGCGCAGTCAACGGTGAGTCATGAGACTAAGCATCGAACGGAAGGAGAAAAGCGGTCAGAATGGATGTTTTATCAGTAATCAGGATCATAAGCGTGTCGTGAAAGCGCTTAATCGGAATTCCAATGCTTCGGTCTGAGATGTGGCCAAAAAGTTGAATCTGTCCAATTTTTTCGTTCATATTGCCAAGAACCGAGAGGAACTGTACACGTACAAAGTGCAGAAGGCTCCAAATCGTGACGAACGGAAAAATACGGTGGGTAAGTCACGGGCTATACGAAAACTATACACCCAGATGCTGACGAAGCCTCATTGTCTCATCATGGATGATGAGACTAAGCCAAGCAGAACAATGCATTAGGTCCTAAGTAACATTGGGAGACTCTCTTTGTCGATTTTCTCTTTGCGTTCCTACGGCTATGTAAAAACATGTTTAAGTGTTTTTAACACACATTAGGGTAATGTAAAGTGTAATTAAGGATCCAATATGTCAAAAACATCAGCAAATCGTTTAATAGACAAACTATTAACGAAAGAGAAGGTCGACGAAGAGAATCTCGCAATGTTACTTAGGACCAATGCATTGTTCAGCTTGAAGTGGCAAGTCGAACTTTCGGCATCTACTGTTCTTCATCGGCTAGAACAAGTTTTGTGTACGGCTCGTGGTCACCCTATAATTAGAGATGTGAATCGGCAATACATGATCGCAAAGATCGTAGGAGCATGAGCAGCCATCCGAGTCACCAAAGTAACTACCCTCACAGTGCACCTCATCACTTGACACCGTCACACGTCGTCTTTCACATCCCAACTGTTACCCCGAACAGACGTCTCCGCAATAGGTGAGTAATCTCAGACATAAAGGGCGATACGGTCAAAATTTGGTCAATATCAACTTGACGTATTTCTTTCAATTTGGCATTTAAAAAACCTGAACACCCCTCATTTTGAAGGTGTGTGTGTGTAGAATGTTGCTCCTATTTTGATTTTGGAATTCACTCTTCAGTTGTCAAAATGCCGTCCAAGCAAGAAGAGCAGCGTATCAAAATTTTGCTCGCGCATCGCGAAAATCCGAGCTACTCGCACGCAAAGTTGGCAAAATCGCTAAAAGTTGCCAAATCAACCGTTACAAATGTAATTAAAGTGTGTGGGGAACGTTTGTCGACAGCCAGGAAGTCTGGATCGGGGAGAAATCGAAAACTGGAAGCCGCTGAGACGACAAAGCGAGTTGCCGGTAGTTTCAAGCGAAACCCTAACCTATCTCTCCGAGATGCCGCAAATAAGCTGGGTGTATCGTCTACAACCGTGTATGGAGCCAAAAAACGAGCCGGACTATCGACTTACAAGAAGGTAGTGACTCCAAATCGCGATGATAAACAAAATACGACGGCCAAAGCGCGATCCCGGAGGCTGTACACGACGATGCTGACGAAGTTTGACTGCGTGGTAATGGACGACGAAACCTACCTGTCCGAAACCGGGACTGTCAACCAAGAAATTTACGTGAAAGAGTGTTTGAATAAACGTCTGCTGCCTTTCCTGAAGAAACACGGTTGTTCCGTACTGTTTTGGCCGGATTTGGCATCTTGCCATTACGGTAAAAAGGCCATGGAATGGTACGCCGCCAACAACGTGCAGGTGGTTCCCAAGGACAAGAACCCTCCCAACACGCCAGAGCTCCGCCCAATTGAGAAATACTGGGCTATTGTCAAGCGGAACCTAAAGAAGACCAAAAAAACTGCTAAGGACGAGCAGCAGTTCAAAGCAAACTGGCTTTCTGCGGCGAAGAAGGTGGACAAGGTGGCTGTACAAAATCTGATGGCAGGGGTCAAGCGTAAGGCCCGGCAATTCGGATTTGGAAAAGCGGAAGCCTAACTGAATATTTTTCCTGAATTTTATACTAATTGAACTTGACAAAGAAATTTAATTTGATTTTTTAAATAAACGATTTCACCGATTTACACGCGTTTTCCCTTGACCAAATTTTGACCGTATCACCCTTTACTTATAGGATGGTCTGCACCGGTGAAAACGGCCTGCTTCGAGGGCCTGTGTCAGAAGGGCAATACGGATCCGTAGGGTGACGGGGTACCGGGTAGTAATGCGGCTCCAACCAGAGCTGCTGCAGGTGATCGTTAGGGGACTCTTTTTGAACCATGACCCGAGTCCATGGCCCCCGCCGGCGTAGATTTGTCCTATCACCAGCGTTCCAGTATCCCAGACCTTAACACTGTCATAGCGACGGAAGGGTGGACGGCTTAGCCGAACACCCGCAACCACGTGGGCATTAATAATGGAAAAATGGGGGCCGGCAACGAGGCTACGGTGACTAATGAGGAAGTCATTGCGATAGCAAAGTCGCTAAAGGTGAACGAAGCGCCGGGACCGGATGGTATTCTGAACCTGGCCATCAAGACAGCTATCTTGCTGGATCCCGAAATGTTCAGGGTGGTGATACAAAAGTGTCTGGACGAGGGCGTCTTCCCGGACACCTGGAAAATTCAGACCCTTGTGTTGTGTGTCTAATAACCAGTTTGGCTTCCGTTAAGGGAAGTCGACGGTGGATGCCATGCTGTTCGTTACCAAGACGGCTGAGGTGGCAATCCATCGCAAGAGGCGAGGAGTACGATACTGTGCAGTGGTCACCATTGACGTGAGAAATGCGTTCAATAACGCCAGTACCTGGGTACCTGTACAACCTTCTCGGAAGTTACTTCCAGAATCGCGTACTGGTAAACAACACAGGCATGCCAAAAATGTATCCCTATCACCGCAGGTGTCCCACAAGGTTCGATCCTGGGTCCGGTGTTATGGAACACGGTTTGAGTTTCCGAACGGGGTGAAGATAGTCTGGTTCGCGGACGACATCACCCTGGAGATATGTGGTGAATCCATTGAAGAGGTCGAGTTAACGGCCTCGCACTCTATTGACATTGTGGAGAGATGGATGAATTACAGGCAACTGGAGCTAGCCCACCATAAGACTGAGATCACGGTGGTGAATAATCGGGAATCGGAGCAACATGCGACGATCAGTGCAGGTAATTCCAATGGTAATTCCCCTTCGAATCGAAGAGGTGTTTGAGGATCTTGAGGTCATGATCGACGATAAGCTGTCCTTTATCAGTCACGTCGATTACGCCTGCAAGAAAGCCTCTATTGCTATATTGGCATTATCCCGCATGATGGCAAATAGCTCGGCGGTGCAAGGGAGTAAGCGTAACCTCCTGGCCAAGGTCGTCCTGTCCATACTGAGGTACGGCGAACCGGCATGGATCACCGCTTTAAGTGCCAAGAGCTACGTAAGTAAGATAGAGACTACACACAGGCTTATGTGCCTATCAATGGTTAGTGCGTACCGAACGGTATGACGCGACGCGGTCTGCGTCCAAGCGGGGATTATGCTAATAGGCATTGTCATAAAAGAGAAAGTAGAGTGCTTCGAACAACGTGAAACAAGAGGTATTCGGAAGACCACTAGAACCGCATCCATGGTTAAGTGTCAAAGAGAATGGAACAACTCCACCAAAGGTCGGTGGACCCATCGACTAATCCCGGCATTAACCGGGTGGGTCGGTAGGCGACACAGTGAAGTGAACTTTCACTTAACGTAGATATTGTCAAGCCACGGCTGCTCTAGACAATACCTGCAAAAATATGGCATGTAGCGAGAGCGCGGGAGTTGACGCACGACTCCGGATAATTTGGTCCAGAGGATGTGCCAAGCCGGGACATCTGGGACGTGGTATGCGTAGCACCCAGATCGTCCTTGATCTTCAACAAAAATAGCGAAACAACCAAAGGCAGGTCGCAGAGACCACCTAACTACTAAAGCCCTAAGTAGTTAAAAATGGTGGGTGCTTAACAAACACAATAGCCCCCTCCCCGCAATAATGCCGAAAGGTGGTTCCTGAGAGGGTCCAGGAATTAAAGCACGGGTGGGTTTGTAGTGGCTCGAGGAGTTGGCACCCTCATTCCTACACTCTGAGTTCTTCAGCTGTCTGGTTGCAGATTTTCCAGCCCGTCTAAAAAAAACACCAGTGAATATCCGGACTCCACAACTGCAATGTTCCGGAGGAAGTAAGAAAGCAAAAACTTTCATAGGTTGCCATGAGCTAGATGATTGTGGGTTTCAGTACAGAAGAAGCTACAGCCAGATGTTGTACGAAACCTTATGAGTGGAGTTAAGCGTATGGTACGAGCGTACGATTATGGTATTGAAATAAAATGAAATTGATATGCCTAAAGCTTAATAATGGGTTAAATTTTAGTTTCTGAAAGCTTGAAAACGTTCGGTTTACTAGGTAATTTTCTACCGCGTTTTTTTCGTGATGCAATTTGATGTGGGACACCCTTAAGTGATGTTCATAACACTTAATAAAGCTGAATGGTTTTGGCAATGTTTTTTGGAATGTGCCTTATTTTAATTTTGAAAATGAATTGTTCTTTCTGAATACGAAATGGCCCGCACAGTCCTGAAGGGATAACATCTTTCGCTCTCAAGGATGGAAACTACTACCCAACAACAGCATATAATTGCCCTTCGAGTATTAATTCAATTAGCCCCCCTCAATATAATTGCAACGTTCTCTTTATCTTTGGTAAAGATCATCAATTGTCAGGGCGTTTATTACCGTGACTTGCCTTTGCTCAATAGTTCCATCCTGTTGCTATCATGTTTAAGAAAAAATGAAGCAACAAAATCCCGATGACGACGCCGACGATGATGACGACCAAGAGGTTCAATCCACTTTCAAGAGTTTATTTTTCTTTTGAAATCTAAACGATTTTTCTTGCTACTGTCTCGAGAGGGTGCTTCCTACCGACGTCCCAGGTATTATAGATCAATAGAGCTGTAATTAAATCTCAATCAGAATGGGAGAACGACTGAACGATTGCTATTACTGCCCATTAAGTAACAAACAAACAAAACGTGTAGAATCGACGGAGTGAGAGTGACCTTTTTCATCGATTGCAAGTAGGGTGCTTTCAAAAGCAGAAAAAAGTAATGATAACAGTGACTCGTTGGTTTCATTCATGCCAATATTGTAGGTCTTTTCTCTTCATTGAGATCGTTGAATTCCAAGCGAACTAATCTTTTTCGATTCAAAAATAACATTGAATTGCGCTCGCCCCAGTGGATGACATAATTTCAGCGCGGTTATAAATTCAGTCACCTCTTTAAATATGATCGGAAATTTGAATTTCTAATTCAGATTGTTACGTTTCGAGGTTGCCGGCCAGTTTTGTTCGGATTGTATTGGTTGGTCGGCAGCGGTGATGAAGCAAGTTGCTTATTCAAATATGCAATCGTCTTCGTGGCTTCAAGACGGAGTGAGCTACAGAGGCTATCATAAAGTTATTGTTAACTACTTCTCGTTTGTTTCGAATAAATTTGGGAGGCACAAATTTTGCGATTCCTTTGTTTTCGACGATGATCACTAGCAAGATTTTAGAATGAAGGTTCGTCGCTTACACCTAATTGAAGTCTCCCGCAAACTGAATTGTAACATTTTTCTTTCTTTTTTCGTCAATCACAAAAGTGCTAAACTGTAAAAACAACAACTGCTCCGATCGCGCAATTGGTAAACATAAAATTTCACATAGACACTACCATAACAATCACCGACTCCTTCGATCGGATCGAGCGAGCGAACGAACAAGTCCATTTGCATAATGGTCGAGGTGTTCGAAATTGGCCACCACGATATTACATAAATAAATAACGAAAAACGCGAAAGAGTTACCACGACGAACGCACGGGACCGGATCTGCTGCCACTTGGCCATTCGAGAAAGCGAAATGCAATGAAGTGAAGAAAAAAGAAGGCAGAAAGCAATAGGAATCGGCAGTATGTATGTAGGTAGGTACGTACCTACTTGTTGTTGTTGCTTGGTACGGAATAAATGAAAACCGAAAATGGAAATTCACTATTCACGGATTTTTGCCTCGCACGAGCGACTTATTTTCACTTTTTTTCTCTCTCTCTGACCGGCAAGTTAACTTTCCGTTGGCGAAGGATTTGTCCGGGGGTTCGTCGATTGGAGTTGATGAATTTATTGTTGCTGATTAGCGTTTAACTAAATTTTCCGCTAACACTTTCGCACAACGCTGTTGTTGGTCATGGTGATTTCAGTCATATAGTTTTATCAACAGGCAATTGTTTTTTGAAGCTTCGAGGTCAATGACCAACATCTGTTTTCAACATTGATTCAACTTAATTAGAACAAGTTTCAGAATAATGACATTTCCAATGCAACGTGATTCAATCATTGCACCTCAAACACGCCTGCTCTGATTTTCCTCTTCCCTACGAGTAAGAAAGTAATCCAAGCAACCTACGGATCTAAGAAACTTCCTGCCGCCTTTCTGCAGACCGTAACTAAAACGTGCCTCTCCATAAATCAGGAAACTCTCCTCTCGAGCCCGCAATCCACAATCGATCCAGTAGCATCGTTATTTGTTACCATTGTTTTTATTACCCACAACTTGTACTGAAGTGAATTATTGCCATTAGCATCATCCGTGAAATGAATTCCGTCCTCGCGCTCACGCTTCATCTCGACTCTTTCTCCCTAGCGCACTTGTCCGCTTCATCTTCGTGTGCTCACTTCAAGTCCATTGTCGTGCGATCGTCTCGAGCTGATTAAACGGGCAAGTGAGCCTTAAACTTAACCGCAAAAAAAGTAAAAATCCGTGACAATGTCATTATAGAGATGAGAGTGACGAAAATAAAAAACAACGGCTAGGTGCACTTTTGTTCGTTGGTTTGTTTGTTTGTTTGTTTTACTGTTCCAAGTTCAAAATCGCATTCCCGGAGCGACCGACCGAACGCGGTGTGGCGGTGATTCGCATGATTGACCTTGACGGCGAGGCGAGGTGGTTTGATTTAGTTGCTTTCCTGGAAATAAAATCTTGTATCGGCTTCACCCTGCCTGGCACGCCCCACTCCGGAGCCGGATATGTGCGAGGCTGGCGAACAAACGAGTTTGTCCGTATTTTTTTTTCTAAATAGGGTACAACGATGCAAATGCGATACATATTATGTTAATAGTAGAGTACGCATAGTCACGGCGGTGGCTGGTATTGAGGTATCTTGGGCTGATTTGAATTAGATGTTTAGAAACGAGACACTTGATGTGGTAGAACCTTTGAGTTATTCGAATAGTATGGTCTGATTGCTGTTGGTAAGGCTGAACCAGGATAAGGATGGTTTTAGATTTTATGACCGCTGGTCAAAGGCCACTGCGATTACAAGTGGTCGGATCTGATAAATAAAGGAGCAATGCGCTTTGAAATGGCTTTTTCGCTGATATCAACTACAGTTTTTGATAACGCATTTGCAAAAAATATATTGCGTAAAATTTTTCCCTCGTTTAATTCCAAGCCATAGAAGTCGTAAATAAAGAAATTGTTTGCAAATCTTGCATGCGCCATGCAACAATGTTTACAATCTTTCATACAACAGACTAGATTCAGGCGTTATTTGTCTTAACTTTCATTGAATATCCCATTATCTCTTCCAAATCGAGCATTCCCTTTATGTGCATTAGATAACGGCAGAAAATTGAAATGTTTCTTGCTATCTGTGTATTCAAACGGAAAAGGCAAACGAAAGTTTGTAATAAGGCTTGCTTCATTTAGAATTGGAACAAACTTTTGCTCATATTGTGGCGCTCCTGGTGGACAGATTTGAAAATTTTGGCGCCCACGTGTCGGGAATTTTGGTCAGCTTCACGTATGTATTTTTGACATTCCGCAAATCGACTGTACTTTGTAAACAATCAACATGGAAGCCGAAAGAAGGGAAAAAATGTGCACAGTTATTTGGAAAATCCATTGTGGTCTGCATCTAGGCGAAGCAAACAGCTGAAATTGCCCAGAAATACCGTATGGCGCGTTATCAAACGGTATAAGAGAGAATATTGACGACGATTCCTAAGCTCTCAAGGCAATCGTCGGAGTGGAACTGTCGACCGGAAACTGCGTGATAAGATTTTGAAGACGATTAAGAGGAATCCCAATCTGTTGGACCGTGATTTGGCCAGAAAATTCGGTGCTGCCCATAGTACCGTGAGGAGAACTCGACTCCGGGAGGAATCAAGTCAAATCGAGCTAGCAAACAGCCAAATCGAACCAGCAAAACAAAATAGTGTGGCCAAAATCCGTGCTCGGAAGCTATACGACCAGGTGCTGACCAAGTTCGATGGGTAGCCTTCGGATGGACGATGAACCGATGTCAAAGCTGACTGGGCAAATCCCAGGTCAAAAATTTTACTTGGCAACGGCTCGGGGATGTTCCAGCCAAATTTAAATTGCACATCTTGCGACAAATTCTGCAACAGAAAATCCATGATTTGGCAGGGCATATGCAGTTGTGGCAAAAACGAAAGTTTTCGTTACAAATAAGACAATGACGTTGGAACTATACCAAAAAGAGTGTCTCCAAAAACGAATTTTGCCGTTTATTCGATCCCACGAATCATCCTGCAATGTTTTGGCCAGATTTGGCAAACTGTCATTACAGCAAAGTCGTTCAAGAATGGTATGCAGAGAAAGGGGTCCAGGTTGTTCCGAAAACCTTAACACACCCAACTGCCCCAATTCCGCTTCCTATTGAGAAATACTGCGGCAATCGCGAAGAGGAGTCTCAAGACAAAGGGAAGGGTTGTCAAAGACATCAATCAGATGAAGACCTGGTGGAATAAGATAGCTAAAACGATGGACGCCACCTAATGTAATGAGCCGTGTTACAGGAAAAATCGAGAATTTCTTCTGAAAACCGTGACGAATAATTTTATCCGTATTTTTTCTAAAAGTGCATGAAGAAAACGCTACATTTGTATGAAAAAAGATCTTGAATTCAATAATAAATAACTGAAATACAGGCAATTGTTTGTTCCGACTCTATCTGAAGCAAGCTTTAATACAATGATCAGAACCTACAGCGGGAGCATAAATTTTTCGAAGAAAATATGCCTTTGTCTGTATAGTTCAAACTCCAGCTCCGTTTAACGTATGACAGCCAATAGTTTGCAATAATTGAAAGCATAGCTGTGCTCATTCGAGCGTACATCATTTTCTCGATCTTGTCTTGAACATGAAGTAAAACTTGTAATTAGAGAAATTAAATTTCTAACACCAAAATAATACCAGCAAACTGATTTTTTTTTTTTCACAAAAATAGACTAATATCTAAAGACTGTATTCGATTAAATTTGACACACAAAAATAGGTCACCAAAAATTTTTCTTGAGCCTGATTCATTTCAAACTTTCTGGAAATAAAGAACTACTGAATGGTTAAGTTTTGACATCATTAGGTTTATTTAACCTCTTCTTCCAACCCAAATGCCCGCACCTTTGCCTTGACCCTTTCATCAAATTTTGGGCAATGCTAGGACCGACTTGCTTACTTACTGTTAACCACACTTTCTTTAGTTCAAGTTCATTTTCTATCAGTTTTGGAGTTTTAACTAGCTTTGCTCTTCATGATTGCCCTAAATTTTCAATTGGGCGAAGTTCCGAGAGCGTTTGGAGGGTTGACGTCTTTGGTACAAAAACTACATTATAATCTTTGTACCAGTCTAAGACGGGCCGGGCATATGGCAAGATGCCAAATCCGGCCAAACAGTGTCGGGCCATCGTGAGATCTCAAGAAGGGGTAGTCGTTTTTGAGGCATTCGTCCTTGTAGATTTGTCCGTTGACGGTCCCAGAGGTGATGAAGGGCTGACTCACTTTTGCCACATCCGCAGATCGCTTGCCAGACAAGGATTTTTTGGCAAATTTCGACAGTTTCTTCTTCCGTACACTCTCCGGAACGGTCAACTTAGAGGTGGCGACGTAGTATTCCTGTCCTGGCATTTGTTTGGTGTCGGCTTTAATGTAGGTCTCATCGTCCATCACAATGCAGAACGGTTTTGTGAGCCACCTCTGTACAGTTTTCTTGCACGAGTTTTGGCCACCGAGTTCTGTTTTATCGCTCCGGTTCGGTGCCTTCTGACCTTGTACAGCATGTAATCCAGACTGTCTTCGTTGATTTCTGGCAAAAACAAACTGAAACTTTCGCTCTTTTTGCAACATCCCTGATCGAAATGTTGGGATAACGCTTAAATTGGTACAATACCATCCCGGCCTTTCTCCGGATTTGATGTGCCACGTTTTTTGTCACTACCATTTTTCCGCTTGGTTGTCTTACGGTTCTTGAACGTTTTGATCACATGAGATACGGTTGAATGTGCGATTCCGAGCTGTTTTTCCGATCCATCGATGAGAAGCGTTTGGGTTTTCTAAGTGAGTGACCAAAATTTGTTGGCGCACTATTTCTTCATTCGAAGCCATCACTGAAATCAATCTGACCGATTTTCACGAAACTCATTACTCAATTTACACAACACAATGAAATATATTCAGTTAAAATTTCAATAATTTATACCCACACGCTAGAAAGTTACGAACAATTGCGTGGTGGTCCAAATTTCATCGAATACAGTCCTTACATTAGAAACAGTTTTTTGAGATGTTTACTCAGAAAAATTCACGAATTTTCTGGGATACGCCCGCCGTGACGATTCTCCATCTCCATCTCTTGAAATCATCGGTAGCATTTGCTTTCATCTTAGTTTCGGCGAGTTTCCGGTTAACAAAAGAGCCTCCAGTACTTTTGGGATTGGGTGAAGTTCTGTGGCAGTTTGGCGAATTGGCTGTTTTTAAAGTACGTATTTGACCTCTTGTACCTTATACCATTCCAGGACGGATTTCACATAGTGACAAGAAGCCAAAACAGAGCCGGAGAGTCGTGGCTTCTGATCAACGGTAACAACCGCTTTTATAGACATTCTTTCTTCATCACACATACTTATTTATAGTACCGGTAGAGACGAAACTTAGATTTTCGACCACAACCACCTAGTGGCCTGCCAAAATCAAATTCTTTTTCGGGTAATTTGGGCACCTTCTTTGTCCAAAATGCATGGCAAACGGCGTTCTTTTGCATTGCGGTAATAGAAAACTCAGACCCAAAAAGCTGCTTTGAAAAGTCTTCGAGTGACGTATGCAAGTTTCAAGTCGTCCATTATGATACAACAAAATGTTTGCAAAAAAATTGTGTAAAGCTCCTTACTGACGACTTTTTGCCGTCAAATGATGCTTGTTATTACGGTGTCGTTCCTTTCTAATTTGTACGCCTTCATAGTCCAGCCTGTCTTCCACGAGAAAATAATGTGTTCTAAACGAGAAAAAGCAAGTCACAGTGGTTTTTGAATATGTTGTGCGTTTTCGTTTCATGAATTGCATACCATGAACAATATTCAGGACGCGAACTATTTTCCCGCCGCAATGAGATCAAGTCAATCAGAGTCAAACCATGAGCTGAATTTTCGATACTGAAACTTTATTCATGAATCTGGGAAATCTACTTTAGTGATCGACTCCTCCCGAATGTAAATAAAAACCATCCGGGTGGATGTGGACTAAGAGTACTTGG